>JALPQI010018665.1:0-24510 GCA_025490895.1 Thaumatotibia leucotreta
GTGACACGCTCAGATATTCACACCCCGTTGATTACGAATTGCGCAATCATTAATTACCTAAACACTTACCTAACTAACTAGTAAACTGCTCGCAATAGTAAACTGCAATAAAGCTATGTAGGTATTCCCTACGGCGGTTTTCAAACACAAGGGAGTCGTCTGGTTCAATTAATTACTTTTACTATCGTTACGAGTAAGTAGATCTGTAAATAGGTAAAAAATATGTCAAAGACGGTAAATTTTCAAAGAAAATTAGGTTAGGCATATAAAAAGTATCATGATTTGGATTTAAAAAAGTTAATTTATCAGGTTCTTGGGGTATTTTTAGGATATTTACTTAGGTAAGCTATCATAAGGCGTCAATTTAAAAAGTGGTACCTAATCTAAATGTGAAAATTACAAAATTTTAATTTAAGTGAGAATTATTTAAAACAAAAGCAAAACCTTTCAGAAATATTTTACCTACATTTCGTTGTAAATCTTGCACTCCAATATAAAAATAATAAAAAATCATTTCACACACGAAAAAACAATTCACATTGTTGTGATCGTTGTTACCTTATAAATGAGAAAACTCAATAAATATACTTAATAAATAGTGTGCGTTTAAAATTACGTTTTAAATAACACTGTTACACTGTACTGTACATAGTTCGTTTCTCTAATAATTTATTAGCAGTCTGTCTTAAGTCTTATTCGTTTAAAATATTGATACGAGAATTTCGTTGTTTCCCTCAAACTGCAACTTCGTAAAATTTAGGATATTGGCCGGAAGTTTCACAGGTAAAAATGAATCATAAGCATTAATGAAAAAACCAGATCAAGTTATAGCAAACCCACATTGTGTATATATGCTGTAACTCTTGAGTCAGTCACAAGTTTCACGACCAAATAAATAAAGAAGTTATCTTTGACTAAGAACCACATGTATACGTATAATAGCATGTAGTAAGGTGGGGTAAGATGAAACGGTATTTTAATGGGGTAAGAAAAAGCTATCTGCACGCTGTGCCAGAAGGACGCCTTTTGTCTTATTACCCCACCTTACCTACTTAAAATTGTTAAAAGATCTTCCTCAGGTCAATAATCTTCAGTCTTCTTTCTTCTAAAAGTAGAAGGTTCTAGGTCGACACTTCCACTACGTCACATCACACGTTGTAACAACAAGACCACGTGACTGTGAGGTAATGGCCATTTCAACCCTGAACTTCTTCGCTCTTCTGTCGCATGTTCGTCTTCTGTTTTCTTCTTGTTTTTCAGGATTAATAACTCATGGATATTATGATTTGCTTAAGTTCATTAAGTAGTCATTAAAAGCCGTCAATCAACAGGGACAACCGTCAACAGTTGTATTGTATATCGAACATATACGTAGCTAGGTATATACATAAATATATTATACTATTTATAGGTACAAAAATGAACTTATCTTTGAAAGGGATTTTGTTAGGTAACCGATGTTATCCCCTCGTGCTTAGAAATCTATGTAGTTATCGTGTTTTATAACTTACAACTTTGAACGGCAAAATTTAATAAAATACATAATACCGTAAAACTTCCCAACTGTAGTCCAAAGCTTTTTAGTTCGAATACGTACCTATACTACTAACTTATACCAAATGAATTCGATTATAAATATGTGTTATCAGAATTATGGTAAGTAACCTAAAATTGTTGTAATAAACTGTAGAAGTTGTATTTTATCTGAAAAAAAATATAGAAAAGAAAAAACAGGCAATCGCAAGTTGCAAATATTATTATATGTAGTTATGTATGTATTTTTACTGAAAATTAAAACACTATAGGTATTAAGAAATGGACTCTTACGGGCAAATTTTAATAGTTACCTAGCAGATGTCGCACAATTTGCTCCTAGATTACGTATAATAATGATTAGTAGGTATCATTATTATATGGTACAAGGTCAACGCGGGTAAGACCGTCTATCAGGAAAGTCCCTCTACCAACTAATTTCCACCCCTAACTCAACAATATAAGAAGCTCATGGCGGACTTTCCTAAGAAATAAAATATGCCGGACTTACCCACACTGACCTCATACTTGTACGAGTATCACTTATTTACAGTAGAATTCATAATAAGTTGCAACCACAGTTGTGCTATTTGAACCGATATCGATAATGCAAAAGCTTACACATGTGCTGTTTGTTCAGTTAACCTTTGTAACACTATAGGTCCAGCACATTTCCGAGAACACGACGAGACCTAGATTTAACAATAATACTGTACCGGTACAGTCAAGGGCATAAATATGTGAACAGTTTTACACTTTAGGTGAAAGGCATAAGGTGAAAAAGTGTATACGTACATAATGCTTTTAACTGTAACATTTACAACAGTCGATAACAGCATGGATTCGATATGCATCTCGCTTATACTAACGAATTGAAGAGAGCCTGAGAGGGACGCATTGCGAAAGTGTAAAATAGCTGCTACAACTACGAAGTTATGGTAAGAATAGGTATTGATTAGGTATGATTATATTTCGCTATGCAGCATGTTATGTTATGACTTACAGCAAATCGTAACGGTCACATTATTATTCTATATGGTTTTAGTATATTTTCACATAGAGTGAAATTTAAATCGTGACCTGTAGGTACAATATGTTTTCGAACTTTATATATAGTATTTAGGTAATTAAATGACGATTTAATGCCTTTAAGTGAGACATCTATGCAACAGGCACATATATCAAACTCGAAATGTTTACATGTTATTATCAAATCTATGAATAGAATTTCCTTTTAACAAATTTGTAAGTACTGAATGAACGATAGGTATAAAATATAATCCTCTTAATATTTTTCGATTTTCGACCCTTAACCCTAAACTTGGCAGAATTTAAAAAAAATCGTGCGTTCTAGGCTCCTCGCCGATGTGTAGAGCAAAAAATCCTGTCTTAAAAAAAATACAAAAAGTATGTACTCGTATCTTATAAGATACACTGCCAAGTTAAGGGTCAAAAATAAAAATAGTTATAATGTACCTAAGAAAACTAAAATATTATCACTATAACAACAAAATTTTTTTAAACTGCTTTCACAATAGCGACAAACTAGCCTTGCAATTTAATATGTGCTATGAATTGGACAGGGGTCGCCATGTAACATCAAACAGAATTCGCAACAGTATCAAAATATAAAACCCAATAAAAGTAAAACATTGAATCACGATTGACGTGTTGCCTCCCTGTCAGTTACGAGTAAATTTACAAGTGCGAGAGAGAGGCAACACTTGGTTAATCGAAAAATGTGAAAGAATATTCGTGAACCTGCTAGCTTACATCTACGAAGAAATTCTAGGGTGTAGGTATGAGAAGTTCCCAACCTGTATTGGGCCAGCGTTCGTAAATAAGCACCAGGTAAAATAAGCACGTTGGATGTCGATTTGCGGAAAAATGGTCAGTAGCCGTACATGCTAGAATCGGTAACGTTAAGTTTTACTCGATACGTAAAGCAGGCCAACGCGCTCGCTCTAATATGTCAGTGCGGACGCGAAAGAATGCATTTGGTATCCTACCTACCGTAACCTTTACTTTCCAACTCAAGGTACGGCTACTGAATATAATAGAAAAAAAATGTACTCACGGTAGTGACGGCAGAGACGACCTGCGCAGGAGTGCGCCCGCGACGCGCGCGCCGCGCAGCTCGGGAACGCTGACGGTGCAATGCTGCACGCCAGGGGATTGCAACTATTTCTTTAGTATACATTTGTATTTTATAACTTCATTTATCCGACTGACGAAGTGGAAAGGGGAGTAATGTTTTAAACAATGAAGCAGACTTGCTATTTTGTAAAGGTGGTGTTTCGAGGTGGTGGTTCATAACCTCCTGCCGACCAGGCAATAAAATTTGCCAGTCAATTTTGAATATAGTGTAGAAAACAGACCAGATTTTCTTTTGTTTAAGGATACCTTTTAATGGATCTCTGGGCGGCAGGAGGAATACGTCCATACGCATAGGTTAAAGAGAGGCCGTTGCCCAGCAGTGGCATATAGGCTGATTATAGGTAGGTATGTGATGTGTGGTGTTTCTAGGCATTCTTCGGATCACTTTTCCTGTTCTGTGCTTTTAAGACTAAATTGTCAAAAGTATCCTTTGCTAAGTATCACCGACATACAGTGGCTATCACATATATGGAAGCGGCCACGGTGCTCGAAAATAACTGAACGAGTGGTCTAACGCCATAAAAATAGAGAACTCGTATCGTAGAGAGTACGTATTACTCTGGGAGCACCCTGGCCGCTCCTATATACATGATGACGACTGTACAATGTATTCTTTTTTAGGGTTGACATAATTATTTTTGCCATCCTATTATTGTTTGTCAAAACTTCTTCTTCTTTCTTATATCATACTTATTGTTTAGGTACCTACTATATTAATCTTTGCCAGAAACTTTGAATTCCATAAAGTCAATTTCCATAATTTAATTTGTCCAAATCATCGAAGTCGGAATCATAGACGTCAACCATTCAACCATTTTTTTTTTGTATTAAAGTAACCCGAGAAAGCAGTTTCTGTGTCTTAATTCACTCACTTCACTTCATCAGCCTATCTCAGTCCACTGCTGGACGTAGGCCTCTCCTATTAACTATACTATGCGTATAGGCGCATTAGGAGGTAAATGCCCATAATCGCCACGCTGGGCAAACGGATTGGCGATCGCAGTAATGTGTCCACTATGATGACGCTGCTGCCCATCATCAATCTTGTATCAAAGGATGGTCAGTGACACTTTAATTCCTTTTGTCTTAATTGTTTTAAATTATAATCATTAGTGAGAAAATGTCTTTTAACCTTAATTAACTTTTTGAACGTTGAGCAAAATGATTCTTTTCAATACGTGCGCTCACAATAGTTACCAGAGTATAAGCACAAATTAAAGAAATTCCTTTATGGTATAAGGAATGTCAAAAAAAGAAATTCTAATCCAGTTACCAATCACTAACGCTCAATCGTCAATCGTGATTGAAAGGTATCTAGCTGTCTTTGTTGCACTAATAGGAAAGAGGGACAGAGCCAGAAAACTACGCTACTGGGCGTTAGCGATTGGCAACTTGGCTACGCACCTTCCATTAGATTTACATGTACTTTTAATTATTTGTGGAACGTCAGTGTTAATAATGTAATAATTTAGATGCGGAAGTAAAGTAATTAGCACCGATAAGTTCTGGACGCCTCCCCGGGTCACGTTGCCTGTGAAATCAATGTCGCCAGCGTTCCCGAATGAATCGAAGCTATGTACACACGCGGGTGATTCTCTTATTTCTACCATATCTGCTAAATTTGCCGTAAACAAAACAAATTACATTACACCTCAAGGGGGAGGGAGGGGGTCTACAAAATGTGACATATCGTGACAGGGGGTAGGGAGGAGTCCCATGTTTGTGACCTCACAATCCTCACATACATGATGAAAGAATGGATCCAAAATCCTCGAACGGAGGAAGAATAAGTTTTTAGGATTTTTTTTATTATTGTTGTTTTTCTCTTCGTTGCCTAATTTTATAAATCATTTTACGGAACCCTAATAAAAAGTTAGTTTAAAAGTGATGTTGTAATTTTTACCTTCCGAAACTAAAAATCTAAATGTGACGTCACACTAAGGGGGGGGGGGGATGTAGTATAATTGTGACGAAGTGTGACAAGGGGAGAGGAGGGGTCAAAAAATCATGAAATTAGTGTGACGTAATTAATGGATGATCCGTTAGTCCCACACCCCACGGTAAGCTCAATTAAGGCCAGTGATATGGGTACCAATACCAAGCGACAATATATTTAATGAATAGATCTTATCTTCTTATCTTATTTGCGGGGCCCTTGCGGATACACTTCGACCCATTGGGATCTTTTGTGTAATTGCCCCCTGTTTCGCCTACCCCAGGGATTGTTCTATCAACTCAATATGTTTGAGGATGCACCCTAGCGGTAGCGTTTTGACCTCCTTCGGTTCCAGATAACCGGTTCCGAAGTCTTTCATCCTTTGTCTGGCGAGGGCATGACATTCGCACATCAAGTGTTTCATTGTCTCTTCTTCCTCGCCACACATTCTACAGTCTATGCTGTCAGAAAGACCCATTTTGGCCAAGAGAGTTTTGACCCCAAAGTGTCCCGTAAACACCCCCGTTATGAGTTTGAGTTGTCTTTTGCTACATTTCCAAAGCTTTTTGCTCCAGCCCGAGTCTACTTCGTGCATAAAGAGCTTTGAATGCCTGAGCCCCGTTAGATTGTTCCACTCTTCCTGGTGCTTCCATCTAACTCGCTCTTTCATGGCTGTTTTAATAGTTCCTTGTGAGAGTCCTACAAATGGTTCTGGTCCTACAAAGTTGTTTGTAGAACCCCCTCTTGCAAGCTCATCTGCATTTTCATTGCCAAGGAAGCCCTCGTGCCCTGGGATCCATACCAGTTGCACTTTGTTTCGCCTTCCAAGAATGAATAGATACTTATACATAGACAGCCACGACCAAAAACAAATATTTGTGATAAATAAAAACACTAATTAATGCCTTCGGTGGGATTCGAACCCGGAACCTCCAGCTTTGTAGATGTCGCTACCAACTAGGCTACGGAGGCTGATATGCTGGCTATGTTTTTGTTTCTTCTACCATAATCATCATCGTTATCAGACGTAGTCTACTGCTGGACAAAAGCTCCCTCAAGGATCTCGGCAACCTTAACCACATCGGCCGTCCATCCAGTAGGAGGCATTATATCTAGGAGCGGTTATTTAATATCGTCGTCTGAAAACCACAATAACTATCTAATATACACACTTTGATTCTACAGGAGCTCTATATAGAGCTCTTAAGCCTCTAAGAAGAAGTAACCTTAAGAATTCTGCTTATAATGAATACTTTAGGTATTCATATGAATACCATGCCATATAAATTAAGCAGACTTCATTTTCTCTTTATTTATTTGATATGTTAAGTTATGTTTTCTACAATTCAGGTTATTATTAATTAAAACGAAGTTAATGATTGGATACACAGTAGGTATCCCTTCGATGTCCCCTAGAAACCTTAATAGCTTTTATCGGATGTCGAAGATAAGTTTGAATATTTATGAATGACAGAATCGCCCACCTACTCGGAACCCTTTGCAACTCTATACTACCTAGCTGCATTGTGAAGCATCAAAACATGCCTAATCTCACCTTTAGGTATATACTCGTACTCGGACCATGTTTCTAAATAACCTCGAAAGAAAGACAAAGATTTAGAGTGTAGCTTAACATTGTATAGAGTGATTTTTGGATTAGTAGGACCTTTTAATACCTTACTTACCGTACTTTGTACCTTTTAATTTTTATATTGCGATCATGGACTGTAATACACTATTTTATTCGGCATCGTACGTACTTTTCAGTTATGAAACAAAAAAAATATGTCTCTAATGTCAAGAAAATAAGTATGTAAATTGGGATACTCAGTTTAGTTACTCCCATACTAAATGTATGAAGCGAAATGTAACTAATTTGATAAAAAAAAATCTCAAATTCGTTACAGAAATTATCATACCTTTAGTATGGGAGTAACTAAAGTGAGAAATCTCAATTTACATACTTTTATAATATATAATATAATTATATTAATTTTATTACATATAACTTAAATATTCAAGGAAACATCTGCAACACAGGCTTCGTCAGAGGGCAACAAGCGTAACAAAATTTACATACTTATTTTCGTATATAAAATACATAACTGAAAAGTACGCACGAGGCCGAATAAACTGGAGTATTACTGTCAATCATCGCATATAAAAATTAAAAGGTACACATTTAATGCAAATGACCCAGGAGTGAACAGGGTAACACTGAGTTACTTTCACTATGGAGAGCACGGAGACAAACAAGGAATCGCGAAAACAATCCTAGTTATGAGTTCATTGATAATTAACTATCAGTACCTAATAAAAGTAATAACGTAATTTCGTTCTTAGTCTTAATCTCGATAGGGTTAAACTTGGTATCAAATAAAATATCAATAATTATCAATATCCTGCTATTTACATTACATACACTATGCTATTGTGTGCAAATTTGGTGCCGACACTTACGTATTTCAAACCATTAATTTATAAGCAATTAAAATTTTGCTAACTTGATAGATACGAGTAGGTATTTATCTTATAGAACAAATCGCTAAACTTCAAAGAAATGCCTACACTGTTTACGGAATTCGTTCACGCATACCTTCTCAAAGAAATCGGAAACTTGTGGTAAAACTATTTACAATTTAATTGCATTTAAATTACGGTGTAGGCAGAATGTAATTTACGTCATTTGAGTAATTTCATAACACTAGACAAATAGGTTTAACTAAGTAGGTAGGTACCGTCAAGGTAAAATACATAGATGAGTGCAAAGTGCCAAATATATGAATATATAACCCTATTACCTTTACTAACTATAATATAAGGTCGTGTATGTAATACAATATATTTTTGCACCTTACAAGTCAACTATTGATATATATATTCATAATTCATAAGACAGAAGTGTCATACCAGCTTTTGAGCTAACCTAACAGTTGCATAATGAAACTATCATTGAAATATTGGACACTTGAAAATGTAATATACAGTAGAATTATCCTAAATAACCTTTCCAGGTGATTGTGAAATAATGCAAGTTATTATGTTATGTCTGTTTACATTTTTTGTTTTTTACTGGCTAACGGTACCTACTCGTATACTTAGATAATGTACGACGATATCTTTTTGTTTGCATTTTAAAACGTTCATTCGGAAAATGTATAAAATATTCTGAACTGCCATTGAAAATAAATGCCATTTGAGTATCGCCTAAGCCTCGCAGCCTTGATGATATATTTGTTTAATAAACACGCCAAATTGCGTAACCGTAAACAATTTATTGTCACATTACTTTATAGGTACCTACCTACCGCAAAACCACCCAACTATAATTCAATACTGAAAATATGGTCCACAATCTCAACTCCTAAATAAGCATCAGACCCAATCTTCTTTTTGGCTTTGTCCAAGTTTTTTTATTATTAATGAGGAGCCTATTTCATATATGCACGATTACACTTGATGGAAGAAAACATTACGTTTTGGACCATCGTTGGGAGCATTTGTTTTACGGTAAAAAATACATAAATTATTCAAGTTCTCATATAATACTGTATCCACTCCAAATAAGAATATACATTAGTATACATAGACGGTATTGAAGAACCGCACTGCGCAACCTTAGAACTAATAATTCCAGCGAGGACATACTCTCCATCACGTTCTAGCATGATGGGACCCCCAGAGTCACCGAAGCACGAATCCTGGCCATTCCTGCTGGAAGCACAGAGCACGCCTGGCGTGACCTGCCCGTATCTCGTGCAGGTGTAAGGGGATACCAGTTGCACTTGAGCGACAAGTTTGAGAGGAGATGGTTGGTTGTATTCGGTTTGGCCCCAGCCGGTGATGGTTAGGGGTGTGCCTTCGTATTCAGGCCGATTAATGTTGGAAGTGGGAAGGGCGATAGGGCGAATGTAATCTGCAACAAAATTAATGGAGGCAATTTATATTCATATGTATGTAAGTAAGAAGTGTTTAAAAACATATATGAATTTAAGGCCTGAGGCCCCTCTTCCTGATTGTTTTGTCTCGTACACTTTTGTGACAAACTAAAATCAACTTTATTTTTTGCATAATGGTAAAAAATTAAAAAATTCAACGACAATTTCTCTTGTACGTCTGGGCCTTAGGAGGCTAAAGGTGTCTTGCTGTCTACCAGCCAGCAACGTTTTTATTTGTTAGGCACTATAGTCCCTCCAAAATCTAGTAAGCGAAGAGCTATCTGCGATAGATATTAACAAAACATAGTCGCTCCCTTAATGACCTATTTCTTATCAATTATCATTGAGGATTAGAGAGAAACGGCAAAACAACAATAGGCAAGGTACAGTCTGGCAAAAAAGAGTAGAAGTTAAAAAGTAGCAACATCGTAGTGTCATCCCTTTCAAATCAATATGCGTGAGAAAACGGGACGACACTACAATGTTGCCACTTTTTAATTTCTACTCTTTTTTGCCAGACTGTACATCCCGCGTTTTTAAGCCGTGCGTGCAGGAGACGACAGATATGTGCTTCTCTTTCTCGCATACACTGCAATAAATATTTACCGGTGTTAGGAGCGTATCCACGCAGTATTAGAATGGCGATGTCATTGTGGAATACTTGAGGATTGTACTGCTGATGGTAGACTATCCTCTCCGGGTGCATCAATGCAGTTTGCACGCAGCGGCCGCCCTCGCAGTCCGTCGAAGTCCTGGTGTCATACTCCGCTAGGTGCACGTTCACGCTGAAACCATATTAGCTATGTGTTATAAAGAAATTACTTACCTCAGGTGGCAATTCCGACTATGCTATGACTACAAGACACAAGAGTTGGACATATTGTATTGAGTCGTGAAAGTTTTTGCCACTGAAACACGAGGAATATACTAATGCAGATATACTCGTAAATAAAGCCTAATTAATTTTGAAAACGTTTCACAAAACGAAAGCAAATAATTGCTATTAAAATGTGTACACATGTCCGTAACGTTAAGAGCATCCAAAATAATCCATACTTTACGTATACTACATACGTATAATACTTATCAATCGTATTGAGAATCTCCAATAAATATTAAATCAGTTAATTATTGCTGTGTAAGGCCTGATTAGACGCTCAATCAGGGTCGCGTTTTATAAAGTTACAATTTACAATTTTGCCGTTTGCCTCTCTTTCTAGACAATATGTGCGTGCGTTAGAGAGGCAAACAGCATAATTGTAAAATGTAACTTTATAAAATGCGACCCTGGTCGTGCAGTGGAGCTAACGTCGCAGCGAGTGGGCTGACTGGGCTGCACGCCGTTTAAATTCCTTGGTCGCTCGATGCGCCGCTCCACGCCCCGCTGGTCGCGCCGCTCGACGCTCGCCACACAGGCCACACTTACTCCTCCACGCTATACGAGTACTCCAGAACCACGCAGTGTGCAGCAGTGAGCACGTGTCGATAGCTGACGAGCGCCCCGCCGGTCGCGTCGCTCGACGCTCGCCACACAGGCCACACTTACTCCTCCACGCTATACGAGTACTCCATAACCACGCAGTGTGCAGCAGTGAGCACGTAGGGCTGATGAGCGATCCGCCGCTCGCCCCGCCGGTCGCGCCGCTCGACGCTCGCCACACAGGCCACACTTACTCCTTCACGCTATACGAGTACTCCAGAACCACGCAGTGTGCAGCAGTGAGCACGTGTCGATAGCTGACGAGCGAGCCACCACACGCCCCGCCGGTCGCACCGCTCGACGCTCGCCACTCAGGCCACACTTACTCCTCCATGCTATACGAGTACTCCAGAACCACGCAGTGTACAGCAGTGAGCACGTGTCGATAGCTGACGAGCGAGCCATCACACGCCCCGCCAGTCGCGTCGCTCAACGCTCCCCACTCAGGCCACACTTACTCCTCCACACTATACGAGTACTCCAGAACCACGCAGTGTGCAGCAATGAGCACGTGTCGATAGCTGACGAGCGAGCTGCCGCTCGACCCGCCGGTCGCGCCGCTCGACGCTCGCCACTCAGACCACACTTACTCCTCCACGCTATACTAGTACTCCAGAACCACGCAGTGTGCAGCAGTGAGCACGTGTCGATAGCTGACGAGACAGCCGCCACTCGCCCCGCCGGTCGCGCCGCTCGACGCTCGCCACACAGGCCACACTTACTCCTCCACGCTATACGAGTTCTCCAGAACCACGCAGTGTGCAGCAGTAAGCACATGTCGATAGCTGACGAGAGAGCCACCACACGCCCCGCCGGTCGCGCCGCTCGACGCTCGCCACACAGGCCACACTTACTCCTCCACGCTATACGAGTACTCCAGAACCACGCAGTGTGCAGCAGTGAGCACATGTCGATAGCTGACGAGCGAGCCACCACATGCCACGCTGGCTACGTGAAGGTACACCACCCACGGGAACATGCCGAGCCCAGTGGCTTGCCCACCTGAAACACACGGAACATATTGCTAATCCTATTTGTTCAATCAACTTTGGCCAAGCCAGTTCAAGTGAGCGTGGACTGTTAGGTGGTTGCAGAGAACAAGGCCCAATATGAAGTGCTCTATTTATTTATAAGAAAAAGAGAATTTACAAGTACTGCACGTATTAGTTTCGTGACCGATAAAGGAAGAACAAAAAACAAAAGAACGAATGAATGAACTTAAAACATTCTAATTAGAAACAATTCGAATGAATAAATGAATGTTTTCACTTTATTGGAGTTGCCAACGAAGCCGTTATTTTGGATCCATATTTATTTTGACATATCCTTGATATTTGATAGCTCTGGCTATTACTGTAGTACTAATAATAGAAAAACAAGTACCTACCAAAATTTCCATATATTTTCATTCTTTACATCGGTGCTCCTGTCAGTATGTATTGAAAGATCTCACGTTTCTAAATATAAATAGATACCATAAAACATCAATTTGTTAGCGTAATAGTAAGTCCCACCGGTAGGCTTTACGTTAATAAAGGAAGGAATTTATACGAATTAAATGTCTAAGCGCCTTTAGGAGACGTTTTTGTCGAAGACAAATCTGGAAATTTTTGCTGAACCGCTCACAATTAAAAAGATAGAAGGAGCTTTAAACAAAATAGCCGACATGTAAACGTTACCTAGGTCCTTTCCTAGGTATAGAGACCAGCTGGTCCTGGAGAAGTAATGAACGTAGGGGAAGGAAACGTACCTTGAAAAGTGGTTTAGTGTTTTTTATGTTATTTTAGTCTTAGCTACCAAAAAACAGTAGTGCTAGTGGTCTAGCGGTAAAACGCACAGCTGCTACACAGCGGTCATGGGTTTGATCCGCCATGAGTTTTTTAAAACTTATGAACGAAATGTCACTGCTGCAAGTGCTTTACGGTGAAGGAAAACATCATGAGGAAACCTGCATACACCTACGAAGAAATTCAAGGGTGTATGTGAAGTCCCCAACAAGTACTAGGCCAGCGTTGGGACCACGCAAAAAAGGCACCTTTGATGTCGATTTGCGGAAAAAATGGCCAGAAAACAACAACAACAGTAAGATTACCTGTGATAAATTTGTTAGGAGGGATATGGGATCCATTGTCAGTTCTACCGTTCCCTAAAATGGCCTGCTGAGTCACCCCAGCAGATCTGCAAAAACACACATCGGCCAACAGTGGAACTAATAACAAAATCATCAACTTATAAGTGGGCATTACGTATGAATCGAATTCTCTACTTCTGCCAGGCAATGGTTACAACTTATTTAACAAAGTTTCGATACCAACTGTGCGTAAGTGTGGATAGCTTGGATATTTAAAGGTTGGGATTATAAGGAAACCCTTTACGAATATTAAGTGTTGTACTCATGGTCGTGTTTTCCTACGTTTTTAACGCTAAATGTGAACGTCCACAGGTTCAGGGTACCTAACTCATATACCTACCTATTGAAGTTTGTGTCATTTCGTTTTTACCGGACCGAGAAAGAGAGAATTATTAATTTATTGTACTTTGTCTGTCCCTATGTACCTATATATGCTTACATCCTTAAAACTAATTAACGGATTTTTTAATGAAAGGAAAGATTCAAGAGGAAGGTTCCAGTATCAGTATTGTGCCCGTGCGAAGCCGGGGCGATTCGCTAGTGATTTTATAAAGCGTTTCCATGTGCAGTCATATGGGCGGATTTTTTTTATTTTCGTTTTTTTAAATTTTCCAAATTTTGTTTTTTTTTTTTTATATTTTTTCTACTCAGAATCGCAAGCTCTTTCGTTCGATCCTCATTAGCAGGAAAAAGTATCCCAAAAATTCCATACATTTTTGTCTTCCTCTGAGTTACGGTCGAAGAAAGTGTATGAAAAATACTAACTCAATGGAATTTTTTTGGGACACTTTTTTATTTCTATCAAGACCGGAAGAGCTCGTGATTCTGAGTAGAAAAACTGACTGTATGACTTAAATATTGCCCATTCCTCATAGATTAATAAGAAATAAACGTGGGGGAAACCCGGGTAAAGCGAACACCCCGGGCAAAGTGAATTCGGCCTTGCCCTCCCGATCTAATAGTTCATGATGCACCACGCGATTATACGATGTTCGGGATCCTTCTCTCAATGAGTGGCAGGCATTGGCAGGAGCAGTCGCTGCACGCGGCGCCGGTGACGACTCACAACGTGTTTTTAACATTAAAAGATCGATATGTAAAGGCGAGTACATAGTCAGTTATCTTGTCGTAGTAATTATATAGAATTTTAAATGTCGATGCTTGATTTGCCCAATAAAATGTCTTCCGTTTATAGTGCATTTCTTTGAGAATGGAGGAACGGTTATTTTTTTTAAGCGTGATATATTTCGTAAAGAGACTGATTGAGCAAAGTGGATCGGGTAAAGCGGATATTGTGTTCACTTTGTCTGTTATAAGGTAAAATGTTTAATGGTAATATTTTTGATTCCTGGTGGAACATAAGTATAAAAAATACCAACTAGAGCCTATTTAAAAGAAATGAACGTAGTTTTTTTGTATTGACTCGAGTTGATTTTAAGAGTTTATCGTACGACTATGCCACGAAAAATAACTTTAAACAAGTATCCAAAAAATTGGGACAAATCCAAAAAAGCTGGTGATGGATCAAAGGGTTTTTATCTCGTCACCCTGAAATAACCCTCAGAACTCCAGAAGCAACATCAATGCTATATCCGGAGTCGATTTCACTTTGCCCGGAGACATGTTTCACTTTGCCCGGTATCCTGGGCAAAGCGAATAAAAAAACTTATTTGACATTTTGTAGAATATTTTAAAATATGATATACCTTGGAGGTTAGTTGTTTTGTTTTTGTATGTTAAAGATTAAAGAATGATTATAAACACTTTTTTTTTCTTTCTTGTAAAACTTTTTTGTTATGTCCATTCAAAGGTAAAGGTGTCCACTTTGCCCGGACTTCCCCTATACATATTATATCGCCCACGGTCCCCTAATTTTCGCAAATTCGCTGGTTTTAGGAAAAAGTGTTTTTGTAGGTTAGAAACTTGTTTTAGTTACGACAAGTCGCTGCTTCAATTTTACAAGGTTCTACGAGTATGTTACACTTTTATCTGCTTGAAATTTGATTTGTCATATCTACTGACACTTAGTCTAGATTTAATTACGATTTATTTAAATAAAATATGACATAGAATCGTATAATATTGGGGTAGCGTAATAAGGATGATTAGGCTGTAGTGTAGGCAACCGAGAGGGTTCGGCTACCGTTTACGTTCGGTGATTCAATAGGAAAGGGTGCCACAAAAACAATGACGCACAACTACGACAAAATACGTTGAATGATTATTTTTTTAATTCACCACAAGAGTTGGTTTTTCGTTTGTTCACTGGTTTTTAAGACACGTCATAATTCATTTGATTACAGAGCATTACATTTTAAATTTACTTACAATGTGAATGCGTTTCATTAATAATTGTGTAAATGCCGTTACCTAGATATTCACAGGCAGTAGTTCATTCGCAAAACTTTTAAATGACGCTACTACTTTGTACTTACCCTCCACACAGTCGTATCTGAAATTTCACATCAAAATGTATTAAACCTAAAGCCTAGGAGCCTTAGGAATAGTTACTGGGACTTACCTGTATGCTTATGATTGTCCCGTATTTGCGAGTTTTCAGTTTTAGGGACACCCAATTAATTAGCGTGACAAAAATCCTTACATATTTGCACCTATCAAGAGTGATGGCATCGATAATGGACCGGGTCCAATGATGATATCATTCTTATTTTAAGGAAGGCTGGAGCCTGTCTGGGCTTAAAGTGCCCAACATTGGTGCCAGCACCCGACTCTTTTATACTACAAAGGGGCATTTCTCCGAGCGTTGTAACCGCCGTGACTTCGGTGGCAGCCTTTCACACGAATCCCTTGAGAGATGCAAGAACTTTTGGATTTATTGGTAGACGTAGACTATGTCTACCGATATATCCAAAAAATGTAAGAGAGACCCACGGAAATCGGGTAATATTGTGGCCACCAAAGTCACGGCGCTTGAAAAGCTCGGAGAAATGCCCAAACCATTCTATAGAGTCCTACAAGCAAAGTAGGTACAGCCCGTTAGCTGTTAGAAAAACTTTCGGTTTTTTACATGTCTCGCTCGCTCTTTTTGCATACCTTTATGAGGTGAGCGAGACAGGTATAGAACCGAAGGTTTTCCTAACAGCTCACGGAGTGTAGGTACTGAATATTTACTCAAATTACATTTTGATAGTTGTGTTTAATATCCGTATAAATGCGATACTTATAACAAAATGTGAGAATTTGCATGTCGTTAGCAACAGCCTCGTGGCATGAATAACAATGGCAACCCGAGCCGGACAGCATGCAGAACGGTGCATGTGTGCATGTGCAAGCTATTCGGTTACATACATTACATGGGTTCTATAATCAACTACCGGTTTTATGTTTAATCTATAGAAGTAATTGTGAAAACTATAATCAAATTATTTATTAACTAAATTTCCCCAGTAGTTACACTACTTAATACTATATAAATTACTAGCGACCCGCCCCGGCTTCGCACGGATTCTATACCTAGATAAAAACCTTCCTCTTGAATTACTCTACCTAAGAGTATTAAAAAAAATCTCATCAAAATCAGTTGCGTAGTTTTAAAGATTTAAGCGTGCAAAGGGACATAGGGACAGAAAAAGTGACTTTATTTTATACTATGTAAGTATGTACGTAGTGATAAATATTAGATGTCATATACCAAAGAATAAAACGACCTTGAACAACAACTTCCGAGGTGGGAATCGAACCCACGAACTCAGCTTTCGCGGCTGATGCCTCCTGTGCGGCTCGGTCACTCGGTCTGACCGAGAATTTTTGAAGTAGGTAGATAGGTACCCATAATTGCCACACAGAGCAAGAGGGTTGGCGATCGCAGTACCTAATGGATGCACTACGATGATTTGTAGGTACCTATAATGGGAGACGCCTCCCTTCCAGATGTCCACCAGTGGACTGAGACAGGTAGATGATGAATGATGATACATATTCGTTAATTATCGTCATCATCGTCAGCTAGAAGACGTCCCATACTGGACAAAAACCTCCCACAAGGATCTCTACATCGAACAGCTTTATTTTTTCCAGTATATCATAATGCCACCATTGGCAGGCGGGTTGGCGATCGCAGTGGACTGCACTGCAATTAAAAGGATGCTGCTGTCCAATGTCCATAGTGTCCATCCACTGATGCATCTGAGTTTCTTATTATATACAGGGTAACCTCAAAGATGTGATCAGTTTCATTTTCTTTTTATTATTTGCAACATTAGGTAGGTACCTACCTACCTAAGTGGATTAGGTTGGGTTAGAACTGCGACCATATTGAATAATGCGAGAAAAGTTTCTAGCAAAAGCAATACTTACTAAGCCGTAGTACCTACATTACCTACATACTATTCTATGCCACTTGAAATTCCGCGTCAAAAACATGGGAGAAATTAATGTAGGCACTTCCTTCATTTTCTACTCCTGCAGATACTAACATACGACGACAGCAAAAATTTAGCACCGGAAAGAAAGGATTTTTACGACTTCATATTATATTATCGTGTTACAATATTAATGAATATTAAAAATCAACGAATTAAACAATTACCGTAAAACCATACAACTATAGTCCACTACTACAACTATAGTCCACAAGTTCAACTCGTAATTAAGCATCAATGGAAATCTTTTTTTTTTTTTGTTTTATCTAATTTTTTTAATCATTAATGAGGAGATTTTGTGTAACAACTGCGTCAATAATATAATAATTACACTAAAATAAGTCGTGAACAGTAATACGTTTTTCTAATTCTACTGGGTGAAATTTTTTACATGATACAAACTCATCTTTTCTTGATCGATTTGTTAGATGAGTTTCCCAAACGCAGTTTTTCCTAGCAGATAATTTTCTTTTCGCATTTTTTCCCGAAAGCGATTATCCTAGTCACTTTTTTTCTCTATAGCTTATTTTTACGGTCGCTTTATTTTTGTTTCAGATATTTTTCTGTCTGAATTTTAACCTGTAGTTAAATTTTCCTCTGCAGCATATTTTACAGTAGCTTTGTTTCTGTTTCCGATATTTTTCTGTCTGAATTTTAACCTACAGTTCAGTTTTCCTTTGCAGCTTATTTTTACAATCGCTTTGCTTCTGTTTTCGGATATTTTCTGCCGTAATTTTAACCTGCAGTTAATTTATACTTGTTTTTATCCATAGCTATACTTTCCAATAGTTTTCTTTCGCTGTTCCGTTTATATGATTTTATTAATGTAAGGTACAGTCGGCTAATTTCAAAAATGTCTGATACGAAAATATCTCGGGGTATTCCAATATAATTTTTTAGGATTCCGTAGTCAACTGGGAACCTTTATAGTTTTGCCATGTCTGCCCGTCTGTCTGTATGTTGGAGGATAATCTTAGTAAACGGTAGTAATAGAAAGCTGGAATTGCTGACACCAATATGTAAGCCACTGATGCCAACAAGGTGCGCAAATAAAAAAATAGAAAAAAATTGTACAGTAAAGCCTGGCAAGATAGTATTAAACCTTGGCCACCATGCGGATTTTCATTGGTACTAATTAATTTTACTGGCAATGTGTACTTTTTATCAGCATACGTCAAAATTCATAATACGTATGTCAGCTTTATAAACAGAATTAAATATTTTAAAAATACTATCTATTTTGCCGAAAAAAATACTAAAAGAAGCTTTAAAAAGAAAACTGAATGCGGTAAATTACTCATAACCAAAAAGGATGAGGGATTTCACAGCAATCCGGGTAACAATGTTTTCCGAACAGTGTTCGGCAGCCGTGACACTTCAAAGAGGTCTACCATGAACCACGAACGAAGTTTTGCGTCTCTATAGGCTTACGGACGTAATAACCAGTGCGACAGAGAGGTAAAATTTCGTTCGTGGTTCTGAGTAGACCTCATTATTGCCATATGAAAGCGGTATATAGCCACATGAATTCAGGGTTTAATACTAACTTGCTAGGCTTGACCTCCCGAACACCAAAAGTGGGGGATGATTTTTTTTAACCCCATCGTGTGACATATCGTTGGATAGGTATTTGAAAAATTATGGGGGTTTTCTAAATTAAAAAAAAATGAAAAAAATTGGTTAAGGGAAATATTGCAAGCAGAAAATATCTTATCTTATTTGCGGGGCCCTTACGGATACACTTCGACCCATTGGGATCTTTTGTGTAACAGCAGAAAATATACTACAGGGTAATAAAACGAATCTAAAAAAACGCTTTTGTAAACAAATTCGTGCGTGAAAAGAATTAGTGTAGGAAAATATACTACAGAGTAATAAAACGAATGTGAAAAATTCGTTTTTGAATAAATGCGATCATAAAAATGGCTACCATGAAATAGTAAGACAGGGAAATTAAAAAAAAAAAGTGGGAAAATTTGCGACTATGAACAACGGCGAAAAGAAAATTATCTGCAAGGAATAACTGCGTTTGTGAAACTCATCTAACAAATCTCTTGATCTACCCATGATTACAGCTAAGTTTTACTATGGGGCGTTTTATATACAGCGATTGTAACTATAGCGACAGCTGGTTTCACAATTTGTATGGAGATGTAGATTTTGTGGTAACTTTTTCAAATATGGTCCCCATACTAAAAGTTAGCTGTAATCATAAGTAGATCCAGAAAATATGATTATGGGGCATTCCACGAGAATGTCGCTTACGTGACGTTTATACTATCTATGGCAGCACAGCTACGTTAAATAAATGCTCAAAGTTAGAAAAAAAAACTGTGTGAACATGTAAGTTAAGTCCCGAAATATTACCACACTAAAACTCGGGTTCCTATCATTTTTAGAAGTACTAAAAGAATCGCGTCACATAAGCGACATTCTCGTGGAATGCCCCTTTTGTATCGTGTAAAAGATTTTCTCTCTTTATCCATTTATTATTAGAAATTATTTCTTTGAATTAGAAAAATATTACTTCTTTTCAACAGCCAAAACACAACGCATCATAAAATGAAATGTTTTTAAATTTCATAGTAGCAAAAATACCATAATCTAGCATTTATTTATTATTATCAAAATCGTGTCATAATATTTTTTTTCTCATGCCTTATTTTGCTAACACGGTACTCGACAAAAAACCTAAATAGTACAAATAGTCCTACTGTCCGAATTACAACTGTATGCCCTGGATGTCGTGCGCGCAGCTAGGTAGGTACGTTCTGTAACGCCTGAATGGCAATTTTGTATCTTATCGAGTCACCTAAAACAACATACTATTGAAAATCGATATTTTATAAAAAAAAAAACTATTGTCTATAGCCTATCGTAATGAACATTACGATACAACTCTGAAAAAAAAAATAAGTTCGAAATAAGCATAAATAAAGCAAAGCACGACCGAAGGGAGTGTTTTAAATCGACACAATTTACGAATTTCATTTTTGCATGTGTATCGTACGACATTTTTCAGTACAGATGGCCTTCCGAAGTTTTCAACCAGACAATATATAAATGACTCCTCGCACTAGTGTTTAAAGAAGTTATTTCAGTTGTTTCGGATAAAAATAGTGACGTTGCATTGCAGTACACACTGTATGGAATCTTAATAAACAAACTTTAATCGACGAGTATAAAAAGCCAGTCACTATTATGTTCTATCGATTATAATTCTTATAAAAGTTGTATAGGTAAATATAGGTACGATCAACTTGAATTATTGTGTTAATTATAGGTACATTAACTTTATTAATTGCATTAGTAGACAATTTAAAAAAAATATTGTGATAATATTGTTTTCATTATGTTACGAATGTAAAAAGTGGCCAGGCATGGTTTCCGGGTGGTACAAGGCTATTATAGCGCAATTTCTATATTACGTAAACCATTAAGTAAAATTGTTACTACAATTTACCCAACTAGCAAAATATAGTCATATAGAAGTTGAGACAACGTTTTGCATATAACTTCTAGTCTAATTTGGTTGGTCATATAAACGTAAGGTAAACGGTTATAAAAGGCGAGAGTGGCGCAAATCATAAGACTTATTGGTGAGATAAAGGTTAAATAAAGGTTTGCATGGCGACTTAAATCGTTTATTAAAGGTATTGTAACGATTAAGGAATGACCAAAATGTTGTATAAAGAGTACAACAAAAACCTTTATGTTTTATTACTGACCATTTTGTTTTATAGAAGGTTTAGTATAACTCTTACTCATTGCTTATCGGACTTTTAAGTTACATAAATATTTTTAAGTTTTATTTATAAAACTGCCCCTGACATTTATTTTAGATACGCGCAAAACTTGGTGTGTGTGACAAAAAAGTGTACGGAAAAATAATACAAGGTAATTTTATAAGATTTGTAATAGAAATTATTGTTCTATATATTGAGCGTTTGCACATTTGGCGTGAACTGAATTCGTATGGGAAGGTCACTTTACCGTTAAAGTTTATGATGATATACAGTTTTTTGCTGTCGCGCTCTTAATATATTCAAAATAATTATAATTTATAACAATATTTCTTCATATTTTATTATAGTTAAGGTTAGCCATTTTGGAACAAGTCATGGATTTATACTTATACGACTACAATATAACTTTATCTTAAGTAAAGGTTTTATAACTTTATCTTAAGTAAAGGACTACAAATTGTCCGCCATTACGTAGGATGCCCTGAAAATTTCGGGAATTTAATACTTAGGAACGTATATTTGACATGTGTTATACCTCTTTCTTACAAGCATAGTCTCATTATTCGAAAACACTGGCCACTTAGAAAAAAAAAACAATTTCCGATTTTCAATTGTTTTTTAAAGTCGTTGAGTCGCTGGTGAAAATGGAGCTGTCCCGCGAAAGTTTTAGAGCAATGATTTATTATGACTTTAAAAGTGGATTAACACAACAACAATGTGGAGACCGATTAACTATTGCTTTTAGTAGTGAAGCACCTTCAAAGACGACCATATACAGGTGGTATTCGGAATTCCAACGTGGCCGTGTGTCTCTTGCGGATGACGTACGTGAGGGTCGACCGAAAACGGCCGTTACCGATCAAAACATCGATGTTGTTCGCCAACTGATAAAGGAAGATAGGCATGTTACATATCGGGAGATTCAGGAGACTTTAGGCATTGGAATGAGTCAGGTACAAGTTATTTTACAACAAGAGTTGGGCGTGCGGAAGTTATTTTCCCGGTGGATTCCTCACTTGTTATCTGACGACCAGAAAACGGTACGTGTCAATTGGTGCCGCAAAACTTTAAAAAGATTTAATGGAGGAAGCTCAAATGCCGTTTTTAGTATTGTGTCAGGTGACGAATTATGGATTTACGCATATGAGCCTGAATTGAAAAACCAATCTCGAGTTTGGGTTTACGAAGACGAACCGAAGCCGACAAAAGTTGTTCGTTCTCGCAGCACGATCAAAAAAATGGTAGCCACGTTTGTCTCCAAATCGGGTCACGTGGCGACTATCACTCTTGAAGATCGAAGAACTGTCAATGCCGATTGGTATATAGGCGTTTGTTTACCGATTGTTTTTGCTGAACTGCGAAAAACTAACCCTAACCGCCGTATTATACTACGCCATGATAATGCCAGCCCTCACACCGCTCAGAAAACAGACGACTATCTGAAGGGCGAAAACGTCGAATTACTGGACCATCCTCCGTACAGCCCCGACCTAAGTCCCAACGATTTTTTTACTTTCCCGAAAATAAAGAATCGGTTGCGTGGTCAGCGTTTTCAGTCCGCGGAAGAAGCAGTCGACGCTTATAAAATGGCCATTTTGTCAACCCCCACTTCAGACTTCAATAACTGTTTTAAAAACTGGTTTCAGAGAATGAAAAAGTGTATTAAACACAAAGGAGAATACTTTGAAAAACAATAAAAGTACTTTTATTTCATTAAAATGCGTATTTTTTCCGATTCCCGAAACTTTCAGGGCAACCTACGTACTAGTCCGCCACTTTGTTTGTACCGTTTCCACGATGTCCATGGTTTTTTTCTTTTAAAAAGTACTGTGATGCTCACGAAATGGCGACTGATGTTTTATAATATTAATTTCAAATCGACTATAAATTGCATGATGTTTTATAACCGTAACTTAAAATCAATTTAAAAACATATAGTCCAATAAAAGGAATATAACGAGTTCGGTAACAACTAAAGGTTTTTCAAAGTTTTTGATTGACGTTAATATAACCAACTGTTGAATAAAGGGTAGATAACAGTCCCGCTGATATCGTTTTGTCATATTGAAGTTACCTTCAATACCGCTATATAACTGTCGAGATAAGGTTTTATGATATCACTTATACAACAATAAAATTATGTAGACGTTGTAAAAATGACCTTATTACGACGGTTCTGTTTTTTCTAAACCCTTTATAAGACGAAAACGTTTATACAACTTTGAACATCATTAAGTAAACGTTTTCTTTAAAACCTCTACATGATTGTTGTATAATTAAGTCGCAAAAACGTTTATTTACCATAGTAATTAGACTATTTGGTAGGACGACTAAACTATCAGATTTATAACGTTTATTTGACTAACAGGTTAACTAGAAACGACTATAAAACTCTTATATGGCTAAAGGTCGTATAACTCTTGATTTATATGACTTCTTTGCTAGTTGGGTAAAAAAAAAGTATTTGCGTTAGGTCATTTAAAACTGTCAACACAAACTAATATTACTAACATAGGTTTTAACACTTTTAACAAATAAGCAGCTGAATTTAACAGCTTGAATTTGTAAAAAAATACAATCATACTTTAAGAAAATCATTAATCACTAAGTAAATTAAATTTAAAAAATCAACATTATTTTAAACATTGTGTATATATAACGAAACTTAGTGTAAAAGGGTACAACTTAGTACAAATCCGTCAATTTACTGGTGTTAAATGTTAAGTAATACTTTTTAATTTAGTGCAAACGGATATAATTCCCGCAAATGGATTGTATCACATGTAAGAAACTGTAATTCTAAGTGATTAAAGTCGACTTGTACCCGTAATAACATAATTTTATTCGTGAATATGGATTTATGTCGAATTGTATCTCAAAAAATGTTTTTATTGTTCGTGTAAAGTGATTTAAATACACATGGATCCTCATTATCCGAGTGACCACCAAGAGAATATGAGTAGTTATAGCCTTACACACAACAAAAATCCAAACGCGTAAAACTTAGCTACACTAATAGTGCAGTCATTCAAGCATTGTTGCTCCGAATTTTTTTACTGTGAACCGAATTGCATACAATTTTGGAATTAGGTTCATCTTACCCTTTAACTTCAAAAGTGAAAATGATTTGAACTCCGCAACCACCCTGGGGGTGGTTGCCACCCCTTCTCGGGGGTGAATTTCTTGTTTTGCTAAATAAGCTCGAAT
>JALPQI010018666.1:0-18386 GCA_025490895.1 Thaumatotibia leucotreta
ACTAGATGCAAATACTTGATTCGTTTTCGAAAATAAATGAAAAATGTCATGTGTGCCTACAACATTTGAAGAGTTCCCTCGATTTCTCCAGGATCCCATCATCAGATCTGGATTCGGTGACAATGGGACCAACTAGAAGGTATACCCTTTCAAACAAAAAAAGAATATTTAAAATCGGTCCACGCGTCTTCGAGTAATCGGGGAACATACATAAAAAAAAAAAAAAGATTTCGACGAATTGTAAACCTCCTCCTTTTTGAAGTCGGTTAAAAATATGTACACCAAAATCATTGACAGGGTTGGCAAAGGAAATAAAATAAATTCTGGCAATGCTGGTTGGCCCGTTTTCGGATTAATTTGAAAGGAATTTCTACTATTTTTTGCCAGACTGTCTAGGTACAGTCTAGAAATGTGTACAAATAAAACAGTTCTAGTTTTAAGCGTAAGGAAAATCAGCTATAATTGCTATTATATGTAATAAAAGTTACGTACCCTTTCTATATAAATTGCATTCTTCACAAACGTGTAGTTCATCATGAAAGTGACGTGAGAGAAGATGACACAGACGACCGTCATTGCTCTGTAAAAGAAAGTCAGAGCTACTACCACGAATAATGAATAGAAATAGTCACGGGACTGTTCAATGTAACTTTCTATTGATGTAACTTTGTATAAGACAGCCCTTGGAATGCTCCTATACAGGGTGAAAGATGAGTTGTGAACAGTAATACGTTTTTCTAAGTCTATAAACTACTAACAATTTAATGCCCCACAAGTTACTTAGAAATCATCATCATCATCAGCCTATGATAGTCCACTGCTGGACGTAGACCTCTCCTATTAACTATTATGCGTATAAACGCATTAGGAGGTAAATGCCCATAATCGTCACGCTGGGCAAACGGATTCTTTTATCAAATAGGGGTCAGTGACACTTCAATCCCTTAGTCGACTCTTACGACACCCGCAGGAGGAGTTGGGGTGGTGACAAATGTATTCTTACTGCCGTCACCACACGGCCGTCACTTAGAAATAGTCATGTTTTTTAATCATTTTTTTTTGTATCACCGTTTTGTATCACAACTATCCATCCATTCATCAACTTATACATGGTGATACATGCATAAGTTGATGGATGGATGGATAGTTGAGATGATCGTACCTTAGTCCGTTGAACACCTTAAGTCGAGACAGTCTAGGTTCTGGCCCCACTCCGCCAGGAGCGACCAGCTTCCTCCAGTTTCGTATCAAGGAGAATGCCATTAAATATGGATTACCTGAAAGTTTCACCAACTAAATATACAAGGGGCCCAAAACATAAAGTGCATTCCCGTTTCCTGTGAGGTTCTGTGTCTGTCTGTGTTCTGAATTAGGTTTCCTAGGATATTTTTGAATGTTTCAGAACAGATTTTTGAATAACTACGGAACCCTACACTGAGCATAGCCCGACATGCTCTTGGCCAGTTTTTTTTAAATACGTTACTAGATGCTTTACAACTACTTAGAACGACTACTTCTGAAATTTGAACATGTTGTATAATTTAAGTAGGTACCATAATTTTCCATAAAACCAGCGTGATTCAGGTTCAAAGTAAAGGACTATTTATGTTACACAGTTGATCTGGAGTAGATCATCGATTCTTCCCTCGTGAAATAATAAAATAATGAACTTATTTATTCTGAATCTAAAGGATAATAAGTATGTCAATATATGACACCACGCCATCTTTAGATGAGTTCATGATCAATAACAATGTACCAAGTATGACCGAGCACTGAATAAGACAGGTCATACAGATTATTGAATTTTGCATGCTCAATATTGTGGACAATGCAGAACTAATATGATTTTAAACAGCTTTGGGGTCGTCCGTACCCTTGGCAAAAACAGACAAAAAAGTTGATTCTCCTGCCTACTCGTATTTACAATAGTGTAAGTAAGTCACTTGTACTTACAGAACTGAAAACTGGTCATAAATTTGTCTCTGTCACTCCGATGACGTGTTTAGTTAGAGTGATAGAGACAGATGCCCAATATTAACAATTCACAAAGTTTGGAATATTTACCTTGTAAGCATCCTGGCTGAAACCAGTGGTTTCGTTAGCAATTCAACTGGTTTCAGCCACACTTGTACCTACTAAGGCTCTACTTCCTATTTTTAGGACAACCAAATTTACTCATAAATAATAAATAAATACCCAAAATTAAAAGTAAAATGTCCTTTATTTAGGACACGGAGTCATTATTCCATTTGTCCTAAAAATAGAATGGGCCTTAGGAACTTATAGGATAGGCACCTTTTAATGGGTATTGGCGACATATTTGCCGTCATATAAAAAATAAAACCATTATCAATTTAGAAAAACGTAAGGTTCGAAATTGAATGCATATTGACACTGATACAGAGCTGTCATATGGTTAAAAGAAAAACTTTTACCTTTGTCACCCTCCTTTCTTGATACATCGTAGTATGTTCCAATAGAAATCATCACAATCAAGACTAGAATCACTCCAACCATCGCGTAGTCACTAACATCGTATGGAACTTTGTCTCCTCTCTGGCACTCTTTCACCGCTGCCACTGTAACTTGGAGGTTATACTTCTCCCAAATAGTGTCATTGAGACAATCTTCTAGGATAGTGCTTGCTTCTGTTTCGATGTTTCGCTGGCCGATGAAAGATTTGCAAGTGTCTGTGAGGCAGATACCTCTGTGCAGTTGTGTGTGGTTGAAATGCTTGTTTGTCACGGCAGAATAACCCTGGAAGCAATTGGTGATATAAATAAAACCCCTTTTTTGTATACGCCCTTAGTCTTATCCTTATTCGTATCCTACAGCGTTTTTCAGTACAGATGGCCTTCCAAAGTTTTAACCTGACAAAAAATGAACGCTAAACTTCACGCATTAGTGCGTAAAAAAGCACCATCTGTACTGAAAAACATTATTTCTCCCACATTTACGATCGCCATAATGTTTGTTATTTATTATGCATTAAATCTAATCCACGTGAGACGATAAAACTGTTTAGTCATCTATTACGTAGGTGAGAATAGATAGTAGTTTTTCAAGTTTTTTTTCGACATAATACTGCATAATGAATTAATTCATTCATTTTCGCCTAAAAGCCATGGGCAAGGTCTTCATTAAAATTGAGGATGGTCGACCAATAAATATCTATCTGATAGGTCGCATTGAACAAACACGTGACTATTTAATAAAATTACAGAAATAATGAGCAAAACAAGTGATATGGGGAAATTCCAATTAATATTTAGCCTCGTTAGTCGTTACCCCTTATATAAGAAATAAGGTACACCCGGCTAAGATCGGATCTAATGTAAGATCGGATGACCGCAATAACTACTGAAATAGTAGTATATTTTCGTCACTGGCTATATTATGCATGACGTCACTTCACCTCGCCCCTCTCGCTAGTATGCACTATGCAGCAACCGCTCAGTCGCATCAGTCGTGAGCTACGAACGTTTAAAAAAAAAGTGAGATCCGATCTTTAACAGGAACATGAGCTTAGACTCTTTATCGCTAATCAACTGCAAGTCCCCTTTGCAATAGGCTCCTCCTGGTACTCTACTCATTCTTACTCGGTACGAGTATGAGTACCTATGTAACTTACGAGTATGGTTTTCATGAGTTCAGACTCTTTATCGCTGATCAACTGCAAGTCCTCTTCGCAATAGGCTCCTCCTGGTACTCTACCCATTCTTACTCGGTACGAGTATGAGTATGTAACTTACGAGTATGGTTTTCATGAGCGCAGACTCTTGATCGCTGAACAGCTGTAAGTCTACTATGCAATAGACTCCTCCAGGCTCTAGAAGACAATCCTGGTATTCATCCATTGCGAACATGGGCGGCATTTTCTTGTATTCGGTATCTGAGTAGGAATAAATTAATGTAAGTAATTATACAGGGTGTAATTGATAAGTGTTTACAGGCCATAATTCCGTAAATATGAGATATCAGAAAACTTTTAACTGATACCGAAAGAACGTTACCCAGCGAGTAAAATTACATTAATTAATTTTTCTTAATAGATGAAGTATTATTAAAAATACTAAGTTAAAACGCTCCCATGCATTTTGTATGCCGACTTACAGCCTTAAAGAATGTCGGGTGTCGTAAGAGATAAAACTGTTAGAGATTCGTTATTTGTATGAATACATTGTAATAAAATAATAATACTTCTTACAATGGGCCTCATAAGAAGGCTCAAAGTTACCCAAAGGACAATGGAGAGGGCTATGCTAAGAGTCTCTCTGCGTGATCGGATTAAAAATGAGACCATCCGCAGCAGAACCAAAGTAACCGAAATAGCTCTCCGAATCGCTAAACTGAAGTGGCAGTGGGCGGGACACATTGCGCGTAGAACCGATGGCCGTTGGGGCGGGAAGGTTCTTGAGTGGCGGCCACGTACCGGAAGGCGTAGCGCGGGTAGGCCCCCCACAAGGTGGACTGATGACCTGGTGAAGGTCGCACAAGTCTGCTGGATGCGGGTGGCGCAGGACCGGTCATTGTGGCAATCTTTGGGGGAGGCCTATGTTCAGCAGTGAACGTCTTTCGGCTGATATGATGAATAATACTGCCGTTTATGAAATAATTAATCTAACATTTATTATTAAGTTAAAAGGTGGTTACCTATCTTTGAAAGAACGGTTACCGACTAAATGTATAGAAGGGTTTGAAATTAATATTTGGGGTATTTCTGATTTTATTTCAAAAAGTTATTAGTGTAATTTTACTCGATGGGTAACGTACTTTCGATAACTGTTAAAAGTTTTCTGATATCTCTCATATTTACGGAATTATGGCCTGTAAACACTTATCGATTACACCCTGTATATATGTCCTCCTTTGCTCAGTCGGTATATAGTGACCCTGCGGTCCCGTGTTCGAATCCTGGTGAGAGCGGTTGTATACCTATATGTATTTATCATTATCAAAATTTACAGCATATGAATCGCTCCACTTTGTCGCTTGCTTTATTTAGTCAAAGTCAAAGTCAAAGTCAAATAATTCTTTATTCAAATTGGAATAGCAACAAACTCTTTTGAATCGTCTAGGTATTGAAATTACTTCCGGTTCGAACCCTACACCGCTGACCCAAGAAGAACCGGTAAGAAACTTGGCGGGAATTATTTTTTCAATCAATCATGGTACATCTTACAACTAACATGCATTAAAAAAACAAACATAAAATTGATTTTAAATAAATTGAAATAGAATAATAATAACAAGAGATGTAATTACTTGCTTGCTTATATAAAGGTACAGTCGACGTCAAAAATATCGCAACGGTTTAGGTAGCAAAAATATATCTACACGACTTTATTGTATTGACAGTAAGGCCGTGTAAAATTATATTTTTGCTACCTGAACCGTAATGACATCTTTGACGTCGACTGTACACGTCAATTCCGTCTATATGGTAAGCGACAAAGTTGGAATTTTTTATTTATAACGCATAAAAGTGTTTGGTTGTTTTCTTTAAGGTCAGTGTGGGTAATTCCGGCATCTTTTTATTTGTAGGGAAAGTCCGTTTTATTTTATTGAAAGGTACAGTAACAAATTACAGACACAGAATAAATTGTCATACAATAGTATAGCACAGTTTAATCGTACAAAGTTTGCAACTCAACAAGAATTGTACACGACATTTACAAAATAACACAGGGATGGGATACCGGTTTTTTCTCCATACAAAAGAACGGTTCTAATTTCGTAAGCAATATTGTACTCGTATCTTTACTTATTGAAAATTTAAATTTAGAACCGATGTTTAGGTTATTTTTCATCAATCATCAATAAAATTTATAGTGACCATCATAATACCACAATAACATCACAAAACAATTGATAGTGCTAATTTATTAATAAACAATTCGCTGAATTTATGCTGGTGACGTCAGAATTAAGACTATCGTCAATATTATTTACTAATAATAGCCATACGAGTAACTCGTTTATATCGTAAAAATACAAATTATGGTATAATTTAACCATAAAGTAGTATGACAAAGTCCAAAGTAACAGGAATTTTAGTATGACAGATATAATATATTCGCGGTCAAAGAATACGGGTCGGTGTAATTTTTCATAGAAAATGCTGTAAACAAACTTCAAATACATTTTTTTTAGTACAGATGGTGCCTTCTTTAGGCTCTAGTCCGAGAAATGGGTCATTTTACGTCAGTTCCAAAATTTCGGAGGGCCATTTGTATAGTCAAGTGCAAAAATAAGTATCGAAAGAATCCGCTCATCAATATGTTACGACGTTCTTATTACACAGAATTAGAGTGCACTGGGACATATTTTTGAACATTTTTGTATACACCTTATTTTGTCTTTGACTGTACTAAAAAACGTCGTACAAAACACGTGCAAAAACACTTGTGTCGTAATGTACTATTTTAATGTTTGAAGGGTAAATAGTATCTAATTCAATCTCTGTCACTCCAAAGAAGGCATCATTAGAGCGACAGAGAAAAATCCCCGAAATTTTGTGAATTTTGAAGTTCGCGGTAGGGCCGCTTCTACTTCCTAATAGAAATGAAATGAAATGATTTCTTTTTATTCATGTGAAGAACAATGGACATATACACATTTTACAAATAAGCACACAACAACAGCTTGCCACAAAAGAGTCACAACTCAACATGTAGCGTAGCTGGCTAAGCCAGCACTGTTCTTCCATTGTGACCCACCAGGTATGTACACTGGCTGACGAGGCGACCACGCTGGCAAACAAGAAATCGTAGGTACAAAATTAAAAAATATTTAAAAAAATTATAGGAAGTCTTTGTCTTTTCAATGGATCTTATTTTTAAATAACAACGACTTGTAACGTATCGACATCAAGTGAAGATAATTCTTGCTTTCATTCTTTTTGTAGGCGTTCGATTTAAAATATCATGACGTCGCCGCGTACCACGTGACCTACAATTGTACGTCAGTGTTTTCATTCAGGATACTATGGCATTAAACAGAGCGGGTAGAATTTCAACCAATCAGATTCGAGCTAGTTTATTGTTAGCCAATGGTAAAAGATGTTCAGTATGAGGTGATTCAAAGACGTCGAATGAACGAACAATTGAGGGATTGAGAATGAGAGTTGAGAGAATCTGACTTAAGGGAGTGTAAGAGGTATTCGTGGCTTTTTCGTCGGCAGAGCGTCGAGTCGTAAGGAAGTCAGTGAGTTTAGTTCGTAAGGCATATTGTGTTTAGAATTGTTCACAGAGATAGCAGGCAGGCTTTACGGCAACGGAGGCATAGGGCGAGTAACACCATTCCTGGGCGTGATTCGAAGATAGAAATGTGGTACCACCCGGCATTTGGGCGCACAAAGGATGCACCACATGGATATGGTACGTCGTCTCTGGCATTCTTTATATTTATAGGAATTGCTTTGTGATTTGTAGAATAATAGGTGCATCGAATCATACGGGATTCCAGCGATATGTTAGAAAGTGGGTAGATTCAGATTCGGTTGAAAATGAAATGGATACGTTGTTCTTTGGAGAGGAACGTGCCCGAATATCTAGTTTCTATTATGTGTGTTCAATTGTGTTTTAAATCGTGTTTATTCATAGTTTAAATATTGAATAGTTATTATTCCGATATACTGTCGACAATGCTTTATAGAATTACTAAGTGGTAACGAATCGTACTGGTCGATTAGTAATGACTATAAGTTTACGGCAAACCGACACAAGGGCGAACGTAAGTTATCTAATACTCAATTAATACGGATTGAATTAGTTTTAGCTTGTAGTTGGGGTCCAGCTTGTGTGGGGGTATCTGGATACAGGGCCCGTGTCTGGATGGTTTTCATGCAAGTTGAATCTTAAATTGCAATCTATGACAGGAACATAATAATAAATCATTGCTTGTGGTCGTTGTGTGTACGGTTGATTTAACTAATTTGCTTTTATAATGTTCATCGTAACAACAATACGAACATAATCGAGTAACATTTTAATAATGTAACATGGCTATCTAAATATTTCTGTATTAATTATTCGGTTGCCGTATTCTTTAGTCGACAGTAGTAAACCAGTGGAACGCGCAGCATTATGATTCATGTAGGTTGTATAGATACGCCACGTGTTAACACGTTCAATGCGGTAGGGGGTCTTCGACCTCCTACAAAATATGGTTAATTACGATTTAAAGCTAATTGCTGCAGCGGAGGTGTGAAAATATGATACTTACCAAGTTAATAATTTAATAAACTGTTTTATAACTGCGTTTTACAAATACTTGGATTCGTTAATAATTGTTTATTAGATAAAGCTTATAATAGTTTATCAGTTTCAAACTAAAATTAAATAAAACTATTTAATTTTTGTTTGAATTCAGTTCACTCTACTTAGTTATAACACCATAAACATTAACATTATCCTTGAGTTATGGCATTATTTTAGTAGACTGTTATATCTAACGCGTTCACTGCGGTTGGGGGTCTGTCGACCCTTTACAAAGTATTGTTAGTTACGTATGAGCCTAGCTAATTGCCGCAGAGAAGGTGTTAAGATAATTATTTTCCGTATTAAATGACAGCCCCATTATATTATAGTGTACAAATGTTGGTAGGTAATTAAATAAAATATTTCTCATTTCCGGTCCATGTCCATCGGCGAGAGGCATAATTATATCATCCACGGGATCAAGGGTGTGGAGATATCTGCAATTACATCAGCATCAAATACTCCATCGGTCGCAAGTGACGCTCAAAGGCGTCTGCCATTTTGTCTTGACTGGACTCCGTTGAACTGGTGTGTTGCTTCTGGTTTATTTAATAGTTAGGATTATCTACCCTTCAAATTAATTAATTGTGTGCCATATTGAAAAATATTTCTAAACTTAAATATATTATATTAATGTTGTGTAGAGCGGGCTAGGATCTGGTTAATTGAATCCCACAATTTAATGAGTTAATTGATTTTTATTTAGAGTTATAATTTATTATTCATCGATTAAACAGAACATTTCATGGAGAATAATTGCTTGATTAGTTTTGGTATTTCAATCACTCTTTTAGTATTTTTCTATTATTCCGTTCAATCATAATCTGTGATGACTCCGTCGAATTGGTGTGTTGCTTCTGGTTTATTTAATAGATAGAATTATCTACCCTTCAACTTAATTGTGGGCCATATTGAAAAATATTTCTAAACTTAATATATTATATTAATACTGTGGAGAGCGGGCTAGGATCTGGTTTAATTGAATCCCACTATTTAATGAGTTAATTGATTTTTTTATTTAGATTTATAATTTATTATTCATCGATCAACAAGAAAATTTCATGAACAATAATTGCTTGATTAGTCTTGGTATTTGAATTACTCTTTTAGTATTTTTCTATTCTTTCGTGCAATCATAATCTGTGATGACTCCGTTGAACTGGTGTGTTGCTTCTGGTTTATTTAATAGATAGGATTATCTACCCTTCAAATTATTTAATTCTGTGCCACATTGAAAATTATTTCTAAATTTAAATATATTTTATTAATGTTGTAGAGAGCGAGCTAGGATCTGGTTTAATTGAATCCCACTATTTAATGGTCTAATTGATTCTTTATTTAGAGTTATAATTTATTATTCATCGATTAAACAGAACATTAATGGGCAATAATTGCTTGATTTGATTTTGGTATTTGAATTGCTCTTTGAGTATTTTCCTATTATTCCGTTCAATTATAATCCGTGGTCAAAATTATTAACTTCTTATTAATACCTGTTATAAACATGATATTTTTCTACTTTCCGGTGTTTCGTGCGTACGAGAGAGAGGGCGCCATGTACAGACGGCATCACGACACCGCTACACACGCGCTTCGTGTTGGGTCGACACTGCTCAGCTACTCTATACATTACGGCGCCTTATACAGCTACTGCATCTTTGCGCTACTGCTCACGTGAGCTCTACGTGTTGCATCGCCACAGTTATACCTACATTATAATCGTCCGTTTAAGCGCATATCGGTTTCATTTAGAATTAAGGGTATTTTAGATTTAACATCTACCTACGACATAACTACGATATTCTAATATAATACATAATTATTGCTGGTTACATCGTCTTGATTGGCAATGCACTGCTATTCAATATCTTTATGCTCAATGTGATAAATAATGGCTGTGAGCAGTTCCTCCAATTACTTGACTTATTTGGATGCGACTCTTTGTTAATGAATCGCGAAGTAATTCAAGTAATTAATTATAAATCGTTGGTCCATTAATAGTATATTAGAAACTATGAATGCGTGATTCATTACGATGATTACAAACGGTATAACGTAACGTGTGCGTTATGAAGTTGAGACTCTTATGAAGTGATCCAGATTTAATATTGGCAACAAATTGATTGTGGTTCAAGAAACTTATTCTGAAACGTTTAAGTCTATATTACCCTACTGTCAATTAAAGCTATCTACATCAGATAAATGTACACATAAATTCACAGAAATTATTAAAATGCTAAATTGATTATTCTGCATTGGAATTGACCGCATTTAACACTAACGTTGTAGTTAATAGGATCCGCAATACATTCCTTTGATAATGTGATGCAGTACAGTTACTGTTGATTGTTGAAGGTATGGTCGTGGCGGTTTATAGTGTGTTCTTATGAGTCATCTAGTTTGTTAGGCGACCACGAGTTTCATGGTAGAACTGCGGTCTTTATTCGAGGTTCGCGCGAGATCCTTGAAAAGGGTGATTCGCACAACTTTAACTCGCGAAGTAGAATGCTTGCCCGGATCTATTCGGACAAGACATCTAATTAGCATCCGATCAGAAATCTGTATCTTTGTTTGCTAACATTTGTAGTTAAAGACCCCAATGGGCGATTATACCATATGGGCGAGACTATAAAGTGTGAAGCTTAACGATCTTACAGACTATTGACTAGGTTGTCTCATGCCTTCGGGCTGGGCTTGCTACCATGGAGCTTGAATAATACTGAGCATTGATGTGCAATTCTCAGTAGTATGGTCATACTTGGTCCGTTCTTGCGTAATACGGTTCCTGAATAGAAAGTCGTCGATGGGGTCGGGCATTACATTCCTTTGATAATGTGATTCAGGCTACTGATGATTGTTGAAGGTGTGATTATGCCCGGTTTATGGGGGTATTCTTACATGTCATCTAATTTGATAGGAGACTACGAGTTTCATGGTAGGACTGCGGTCTTTATTCGAGGTTTGTGCGAGATCCTTGAAAAGGGTGATTCGCACATTCTACACCGCGAAGTAGAATGCTTGCCCGGATCTATTCGGACAAGACATCTAATTAGCATCCGATCAGAAATCTGTACCTTTGTTTGCTAACATTTGTAGTTAAAGACCCCAATTATATATTTACAACCAAATTTTTATACTATATGGGCGAGATTGCAAGTGCGAAGCTTAACAATATTACAGACTATTGACTAAGTTGTCTCATGCCTTCGGGCTGGGCTTGCTACCATGGAGCTTGAATAATACTGTGCATTGATGTGCAATTCACAGTACTGTGGTCGAATGGGGTTCTGTTATAGGTAATGCGGATTCTGAATAAGACAGCTTGTCTCATAACATTATGGGAATCTTTAAGTCATACGACATACATACTAGAATATTATATCACGTTAATTATAATTGTAAAACATACTACCTACAAATATATTATATATATACATATGAACATCTTGAGAGGGATATTGTCACATTCTTATTCTTAGTCTCGGAATTTGTATCTTCGGATCTATTCCTAGCGTTTGGATATTCTTGGTATACTGACATACCTGAGGGTTTTGCATCGGCTTGCAGCTCTAAATACCCAATATGATTTATATAGAATCAGTCCACGCTGAGGCTCTCGTCCAGACATTGCCCTTGATATGTATGGGTTTATTAACACTGTATAAAACATAATCGTCATCTATTTAATAAGTTAGTTTTAAGCGGTTTAGTAGTATACATATTCAAATGTGATATCACGTTAATTATAATTGTAAAACATACTACCTACAAATATATTATATACATACATATGAACATCTTGAGAGGGATATTGTCACATTCTTATTCTTAGTCTCGGAATTTGTATCTTCGGATCTATTCCTAGCGTTTGGATATTCTTAGTGTACTGACATACCTGAGGGTTTTGCATCGGTTTGCAGCTCTAAATACCCGATATGGTTTATATAGAATCTGTCCACGCTGAGGCTATCGTTCAGACATTGCCCTTAATATGTAAGTGTTTATAATAACGGCTTAGTATTAAGATTGTATAGAATATTCAAATGGCTTGGATAATATTGTGGTTGTTGGAATATATTTCGGACATGGACTTTGTAACATTTCTCATATCTCAGAGGATTTGGGTTATTACTTATCATAATGTTGTCCAATTTACCACTAGATGATCATGCTATTATCAATATTTTATTATATTAATTTTTATTTTTTCGTGTGTGTGCAGGTTAACCTTTGGCGTCAGGTTTTTGTACCGTCATGTTTTCCTGACTTAGGTATTTGGCCCTAGCAATCATGACGGTGTATCTCATGAAGTCCTAACCAGACCAAATGAGATACAGAGCTTGTAGAGTCCTTAGATTTAATTGTAAAACTAATAAGAAATTTTAATTTAATAAATATTTTCTTTTTCCTCTCTATACCTTGTTTATTTTATACTTTTCCCTAAACTTTAGATTTCCCTATTACACAGCTTTATTGGAGCTTCATAGTTTTCACATTTTCAGTAATGAGGATTTTAGCCCATGTAGGATGTTACAGACTTACGCAATGCGAACAATTACAATGGGCCAATATGCTCTTAGTCGGTTTTGTAAATTAACGTATTAAGTAAATGCCGATTTTCTCGCACGATGAACCTAACCGTATCGTATTGTTGATCGCTCGTAGAAAAATATGAATTTGTCGCTCTTTTTCAGTACCAAAAACTATTATTGCAAAAAAATAACACAAAATTTTGTTTTCACTAAAGTAGGTACCTACCTATATTGTTTGCAAACCCTCAGAATAAAAAAAAAACACTTGTGAAAGTAAATAAAAGAAATGACACTCACCATTAAGATCAAATATTTTTGATTCCGTGTTATGTGTAAGAAATAGTATTGTAATCACAATAAGTCTGTTAAAGCTTTCCATTTTTATTATTCACTTGTCACGGACACTCACTAAAATAGACTATTCTTTTTATTTTATTAATTTTAATAAATAATTACAAAATAGATTACAATAAATATTTGCATTGGGACATAATTAATTTTATCTACAAATTATCAAAGTCACCAAATCCGTTAAATAATATCGATTTGAAGGTCAGTGTCGCGATCGACGACGTATTTGCATGCGAATCTAATGGTTAATAAATAGGAGTTTGATAAATTCTCTATCGGGGTCTTTTGGAACGTCACTACTTGTTACCAGAGACTAGTAAATAGACAGATTTACAATGGGACTACTCATTCTTTGATTTTCTGCGGCCGGGTCTGGCTGTCACGACACTTTCTATGTTTTGCATGAAAATAAATGAATCCTGTATTTGTTTTTCCGTTAATCAGGCTTTCGCGTTTTCGCATTTTCTCATTACTCTGCTACCCAATAGATAGGTATTAAGAAAGCGACTGATAATACGGAAATACACAAAAACGGAAAACTTAATCAACATAATATATAATAGGTATGCTCAGAAAGTACAATTTTTAAGGGTAAACTTATGCACTGAAAGTCATATTTTTCCGCAGTTTTTATTACCAAAAGATATTTGTTTTTTTTTCTTCGCATAACGCATTATATAATGTCGTACGATATGCAGGTCAAATTGTAGGCTTATTCCATAGCTCATTTCGGTTTTCACAGTCGCTTTATCCTTGTTTTATGATCACCGACTCTCGTACAGAAAAAGCCCATTTTCAACACATTACCTATATTAATCATTCTCGTACTTTTTCATGCCAGAATACGATACATAAAACTCCCACTAGAATAGTTCATGCACTACTACTATTCGTCGTACACACAAAATAATCTACAATGGTAAGAAAAAACAGTTTTTACGATTATTAACAGTCTTTATTATTACTTGTATCTGTCCTTGGGTTGAGTTCCATTTCTAGCTCCTTCTATATTATTTTATACTTATTATATTTAGATATTTTGGTTACCTATGTATACAAACGTCAGTAGGATAAAAAAAAAAGTACACAAACCTAAAAACTTGCCTTATTCCATAATCAGTACTTTTAGAACACAATCTTGGTTTTTAGCGAATTTATATTTAGTTATAATTATTGATATTTATTAGTACTAAAGTAGCCGTGCGGTGACGGCAGTAAGAATACACTTGTCACCACCCCAACTCCTCCTGCGGGTGTCGTAAGAGTCGACTAAGGGATTAAAGTGTCACTGACCATTATTTGATAAAAGATTGATGATGGGCAGCAGCGTCATCATAGTGGACATATTACTGCGATCGCCAATTCGCTTACCCAGCGTGGCGATTATGGGCATTTACCTCCTAATGCGTTTAGCATAGTTAACAGGAGAGGCCTACGTCCAGCAGTTGACTATCATAGGCTGATGATGATGATGATTAGTACTAACATAAAAATATATCTGCCAACGTTTTCCATGATATGTGTCAAAAACGTCAAACGCTATGGAAATTCAGGCATATTTATTTACATTTTTTAGATTCTAGTGACGATTGGTATAGAAATATATAGGATGTATCAAAAAGAGTGGAGATCCGTTTAATGGGCTTTTAAACGGTTTAAAAGCCCAAAACAGCAGAAAAAAATATGACAAAAAAAAATGTTTGGCCGATTTTAATACAATGTTTTGTTTTCCCTAATTACAATACTGAAAGGGCCCTATAGTATAGAGATCACCATTATTTTTGTTAAATCCTGTATATTTACATGACTCATGGGTTTCATGCGTGTGATGAAAATCGTCAATTTCGATCATTCATCTCCGTCACTCCAACTAATTCGTCATCGATAAGACAGAGATAAAAACTAGAAGTTTTCGAAGTTAGGCCCCTGCGAGCTCCTGGTAAGAGTGAAGTTTTGCAATCCGAAATGCAAAGTCATAGATAGAATGTTGTGTAGTCGTTTGCCCTGAACTCGGACTTGGTGATTTGCAAAAAAACGGGTTTTACTAAAACGTAATCAATAGATATTATACATAGGTATGTACAGGCCTACTACCGCGAAAATCGAAATTCGTCGGTTCGTCGAAAATAAATGTCGAGGATTTTTCTCTGTCACTCAAACGAAGGCGTCATATATTAGAGTGAGAGAAACAAATCTACGAAATTTACGATTTTCGTTTTTCGCAGTAGGGCCGCAGTCGCCATCAGATATATCGTAAATTTATCCGTGTGGTGACGGCAGTAAAAATACATTTGTCACCACCCCAACTCCTCCTGCGGGTGTCGTAAGAGTCGACTAAGGGATTGAAGTGTCATTGGTCATTATTTGATAAAGGATTGATGATGGGCAGCAGCGTCATCATAGTGGACACACTACTGCGACCGCCAATCCGCTTGCCTAGCGTGGCGATTATGGGCATTTACCCCCTAATGCGTTTAATACGCTTAATAGGAGAGGCCTACGGCCAGCTGTGGACTATCATAGGCTGATGATGTGAAAAGCTTTGCAAACTGTATCATGTCATACATTAAATGAAAGGGCTTAGTGTGAGGATTTCAAATATGTATTTTTTTTTTTGAAAAAATAGGCAGATAATGAAACTCGTCTCCGAAACTACCTACTAGGCTTAATACCACTACCGACTAGGCTATGGAGGCTGACAAACTGTATCTGGGCATTTCTCCGAGCTTTTAACCGCCGTGACTTCGGTGGTAGCCTTATTAAACGAATCCTGTGAGAGATGCATGAATTTTTTAAATGTTGGTAGACGGAATTGACTTCTACCGACATATCCAAAAAAAATGATACCTGCCCATGGAAATCGGGTAATAATGTTGCCACCGAAGTCACGGAAAAAATATGCCCATCTATATGTATATTTATCAAATCATCACACAGTATCTACAACATAAGCCCTAAGCTTGAATTGAACTCACCGTAGGACGGTCAATTTGTCTAGATCGTCCCGTTATATTTATTTATTTATCAAATATTTATTTAAGTAAGTAGCTATGTAACTTCTTAACGTATGTTTAATTTGTCAAAATAATTGAATTACTATACAGGGTGGTCCAAACGTTGACGTCAAAAAATTTTTTTTAGATTCCTCACGTCATGAGCTATCAGAATATACCCCATGTATGTTAACCGATTTTTTGTAGTTTTCGAGTTATGAATTTTTGAAAAAATTTTTTTTGAGAAATTCTGGATTGACGAAATTTATTAATAAAAAAAAAATCTGTTGGGTTTTTTAACTAGTTTCTTTTTGTAAAAGTATTGCTACAAATAAAGCATTTACTGACAAAAAAATTAGCGTCCTCACTTTGATACAAGTAGGATAAAATACCAAATTCAAAATTTTACGCTAAAAACGCATCAAAATAGCATTAATGTACGTAAATAAAAAAAATAAAACATATCCCAAGGATTTTTGGTAATGTAAATACTGCCCTAGACCTTAAACCTTCGTAAAAGCAAAAAAAAAGTGACATTTAATAATGAGGATTTTTCGGAGTAGTCGGTCAAATAAACTTAAAAAAAACTTAAAATATTTTTATTTAAAAATAAAGTGAAATTTCGTCTGTTTTGTTGTTCTTATCAATAAACAAAGACAGAAAATACTACGAAAACTCAATTTGTGTAGTTAATCAAGTAATTTTTTACTACTTTAAAATTTTAAGTTTATTTGACCGACTACTCCGAAAAATCCTCATTATTAAGTATCACTTTTTTTTTGCTTTTACGAAGGTTTAAGGTCTAGGGCAGTCTTTACATTACCAAAAATCCTTGGGATATGTTTTATTTTTTTTATTTACGTACATTAATGCTATTTTGATGCATTTTTAACGTAAAATTTTGAATTTGGTATTTTTTATCCTACTTGTATCAAAGTGAGGACGCTAATTTTTTTGTCAGTAAATAGTTTATTTGTAGTAATACTTTTACAAAAAGAAAATATTTAAAAAACCCGATAGTTTTTTTTATCAATAAATTTCCTCATTCCAGAATTTGTCAAAAAAAAAATTTTCAAAAATTCATAACTCGAAAACTACAAAAAATCGGCTAACATACATGGGGTATATTCTGATAGCCCATGACGTAGGGAACCCAAAAAAAATTTTTTGACGTCAAGGTTTGGACCACCCTGTATAATCAATTGTATGATTATTTTTTGTCAGAAAATGCTAAACATAAAAGTGTGAACAGACCTGTCTCTAAGTCTGTCTGCGCTAAGTCTGCCTGCGACCACGCGTACGCGTATAAAGTTATGGTCGAAACTTCAAGATATAGTTATTCGTGAGTTTACGTGATTAAGACCCGTTTGTCATTAAGTAAAGTATGGATTTCATGATAAATATGTCTGTTCTGAATACCTCAAAACATGTGTTATTTATAAAAAATATATAATGACCACGTTCATAAAATTGTACTTACCTACTCTATTATGACTTGACCTCTAATTGCTATCATTATCGGATAAATGCAGGTCGATAATAATGAGGGACACTTGCTCCGGGTCAGCCCTCTGTAAAAATTATCAAGAATATCTCGTCGCGTCGGCTGACAACCAAAACTTACTATGATTGCTTACGATATACGATTGCAAAATGGCATCTTCGCTAGGCTGCAGGTCTCTAAAAAATGTCAATGTCGTGGCGTTAAGGTGGATTTGGACCAAACGAGCAGTCGCTCATTCTAACCTCCACTCTACGATTTCAACGAATTTCGTAGAGTGGATAGAATGAGCTAATGCTCGTTTGGTCTAAATGCACCTTTACAGTACAGTGCATGTTCAGATAATTTTAAGCACCGTGGCTCCGATGCCCTCCGATGTATCTGATGGCAACTGTACCTATTTTGACGCAGGGAAACAAATGTCACGAGGAAGTAGGAGTATTTATGTCATTAAAAAAAGAACATAATATTTATTTGTGTACAGGTTTTGTAAATACGTCATTCGATATTGGGCAGGTTTTATCGAATACGATACGAGTTTCGCGACTAATAAAAATCTTAACGATGGATATTGGCACTATCCTATACTTTTGGCTTTAAAATAATATCTTGGCGAGCTTTTAATTATCCAAAACGGCTGGGCCGATTATGTTCGAAATAGTTTTATTTTAGGGTATTCCAAATGGACCCATGGATCAAAAGTTAGAGGGGGGACACATTTTTTTTTCTTCTGGCTGGAGCTATT
>JALPQI010018667.1:0-31347 GCA_025490895.1 Thaumatotibia leucotreta
GTGAGCCGATTGTCGACGGCGGGGGGTGGCAACTCGACTTAGCCACGACTGTGCACCCTGGGGTACATGAAGCTCTTCATTCCATTCTAGGCTAGAAAAGCGACGGCCATTATTACCTCGGGCCATAGCGAGTGCACTGTGAGTCGATTGTCGATGGCGGAGGGCGGCAACTCGACTTAGCCACGACTGTGCACCCTGGGGTACATAAAGCTCTTCATTCCATTCTAGTCTAGAAAAGCGACGGCCATTATTACCTCGGGCCACAGCGAGTGCACTGTGAGTCGATTGTCGATGGCGGGGGGGCGGCAACTCCACTTGGTCGCGAGTATGCACGCTGGGGGACACGACGCGGGCGCACCGCTCCTCTTCCATTTTGTCGAACCCTGTCTCCACTGCATCGTAGAACTCGTCGTCTGGTAGCGTCGAGTGTGGCCCCTCCTGGAGACAAAATAAATGTACATCGTATAATGAATATAGTAATTGGATAGACCTAGTTTTTAAGCTTGGCATAGTATTTAAATTATTTATGCTAAATACCTAAGATAATACAGCGTGTGTATTTGATACGGGCGAATATTTTAGTGGCGATTACTATCGGACCTAGGGAACCTATTTACATAAATTTATTTTAGAAATTAAGGTATTTTTTTTTCATACAAAATAATTGAGCCCGCAATGTATTGCATCCACTGGTAGCCACATTACTTAAAGTAGACATAAGTATCTAAACGACATACGAGTCTCATGTCAGTTGGCCGGCATACATTGCTGCTGGGTTGCACTTTAGAAAAATCATTACACCTAATCAACAACAAAATTTAACGAAATGGTTATCTTATACGACTCGTAGGATCAGATTTTATAGCTGGATTAATTATTCGCCCGTATCAAATACCCACGCTGTATATTTTGTGTGGGGAATTTCCAGACGAATATGATATTCCAAATTTGTAATATCAGGAAACGTTAAAACGCGTAAGAAACAAGTAATGTTACATGAACCCGGGTCGCAACTTGATTATTTATTTTAGTTTTCATACATAGCAAAAAAATCATGCGTATTGAAAGACACGATAAAATAGTACATTACGACACAAGTGCGAAAAACATGAAATTCGAAACGAGTGGCGATGTTTTAAAACATTACCGATAGGGAGAGTTTTAAATCGACACGAGTTACGAATTTCGTTTATGTACGTGTCTCGTACGACGTTTTTTAGTACAGATGGCCCTCCGAAGTTTTGAACTTGACGTAAAATGACCCACTTCTCGCACTAGAGCCTAAAAAGTACACCATCTGTACTAAAAAGTAATATTTCGACATGGGTCCATGTAACATTATTTGCTTCTTACGACCTCAGCAACACGCTGAAAAATGTATTCGGTTTTTTTGTGTTATACCTTGTATAATAAATATACAGAATAATACACTTGATACACACGTCTAAAGAAACGTCAACTGAGGGGGTATTACAATTCCTCGCACGTTAACCCAGATACGCAAAGGACGTCGTTAGGAAACGAATTCGGTTGATTACGCGTACTGTCGCTCACTGTATGCGCGGCATGACAAGTTAGCGGCCTAGTTCTAGTAGGAATAATGTTACTACATCGTAACACAAGTGAGTGTCCTTGGATAATGTGGGTAGTGAAACAGAAGCTACAAATTCCCATTTTAAAAACATGCCTAAAATGAAAAAACCGTAAAACCATACAACTATAGTCCAGTACTACAACTATGGTCCACAAGTTCAACTCGTAATTAAGCATCAATGGAAATCTTTTATTGTGGTATTATCTAAGTTTTTTAATTATTCATGAGGAGACTTTGTGTAACAACTGCGTCAATAATATAATAATTACACTAAATCGAAGATATTTGACTTAGTTTTGGACCATAGTTGGAAGATTTTAGACTATAGTTGGGTAGTTTTACGGAACCTTAGTTTCTGAACTTTTTTTATTGCACCTTTTTGCTAATTTCAAATTCCTCCATTATTCTCATGTGATCATGGGCCACTAGAAGTTAAAATAAAAATGTCGCAAAAGTTAGGTACCTACTGAGGAGCGTATACCTAGATAAAGGTATCCGATCATTTCCTGAACCAAACTGAACGGAAGCCGACTCGGAAATCACCAATCAACTGTACGAGTACATAGTACATATCATAACTGGATCATCACAAAAAATATGCGAATTCAATGTAAATATAATACAAAAACATAAATGCCTTAATGGCTTAATAATACTAATATGATGTTGATGTATCATAAAAAACAAAGCAACAAGGAATAATATATATTTTTTAAAATGAAAGTTTATTGAATAATTACGAGTAAGGTAATGTACCCACATTGATTTATTAGTATTACAGTTACAAAATAAAAAGAGTACCCCGGACACACATATTTCATAAAAAAACGTCGGTCAATACATATAAACAAGAACCTTAAAGTGTGTAACTTGATCGCCATTTATCACTAATATCACTATGTTCTATTAATACGCCTGATACACTTCATATGCTTCGAGATGTAAGTGCCATAATTTTCAAACGCAGTCTAATTGGCCGACCACGAGACACGATTTAATCGAGCTCCATAATTCATTATTACAACAAAAAATATGATATGGTACGTTGACCCTATCATTTGTATAAGTGTTGTAACCTTGACAAGTGTCGCGATTATAACTATTATAAGTTCTAACTACAATTGTTGTAAACAAATTGATCCAAATATTTCATTTATATATAATTTAGAAATTAACATATCGAAAATTAAGTAAGTAAGAATTGTCTCACTATAGTAGTTAATAGTTGCGTGGTAGGTTGAATTGACACATCGGTAAGTACACAAAAACAAATATTAAAAATAAATTATGTGCAGCTGATTTTACCAATTAGAGATAATTATCTGTCTAAAGGTCTGCCCACTAACAACTTCAGTATCGATTGACGGTAATTCACGAAAATGCACAAGGTCACATTAACTCCCAAACAAAGCGTAAATCGTTGCCACCAATGACATTGAAAGTATAAACAATAAAATAGATCAGATATGCGAGCTCGATACAGATTTAGATACAAAACAAAACGTTTAGTTACGACAGATATTTTATTATTCAATAAAAAACAAAAGTAGAAAATGCTCAAGTCATACGACCAAAATCAGAGATTTTTTTTTTCACACAATGCTACGAACAAATAAAACATGGAAGCCGCACGCTATACTCAATTACCTTTCTAAAACGGTCCTGAATTTTAGTTGACAAGTGTCACCCCTCTTTAATGCATTACGGTAATGAATTTCAATATCAACCTATAAAACCCTAAACCGCGATTTAAAAATAGTTGTGATTGGTCCATCAAAGTTTTGATTGGCTACATTTTATAAACATTTGTCAAAGATGTTGCGCCGAAATATGCGCGGTGTTAAGAAAAGCTCCATATCCTGCCCACCAAGGTGGACAATTGAACAATTGGTTTTGGGGGCATTTTTGAGCTGGCGTTAGACGTCCATGTTATATATATGGTCGCAGATACAATGTCATATCAAGAATAACATTTGCCTGTATAAGCTATTAACGAAATAAAATTGCTGGGTAAAAGAGCTAAACGCGTGAATAACCGGGGAGCCGCTATGTGGGTTCTGTGACGTTGCTTTCGGCACTGATCACACTAAAAGCGAGTTAGCAAACGATAGCTCGGCTACAAAACGAACAAAATAATCGCTCCCGTGTAAAGAAAAGAGACACGGCGACATTTTTAGTTCAACGCTGAGCTAAGTATTAACTATATTACTATACTTCGTGTACGGGGGAACGCAGTTATAGGCTACGACGGGACTGCTGCAAGATATATTAAAATATTTAAAGTCAATATAGACACGAAGAGACACCAAAATATGCTTATTAATTTCCTACAATTTGATACGCAGGTCTGCGAGACAGAGTACCTAACATGTAAATAACTTTCAAGTGATAAAATATCGGCTTTCTCTTGGATCAGTGGCTATATTTGGACTTTGGACAAAATCCTGATATGGAAGTAACATGTCACGATTACGGTTACATAAGAAAATCGTCAGTTACGCTACGCTCTATAATAAAGCCTTTGCTATTCAGAATTACATACGATCGTACATAAACAGTATGTAATGTATAACTTATACGTTGTGTACTATTGAATTAACACTAACATGAACTGCATTTTATATTCTAGGCCACCAAGTTTTGTGGTGGAACCTACTATATTTCAAAAATGTTATTATTTCTTAAAAAATCTTAATATATTTACTTAAGAAATAAAACTATGAAAACGAATTTCACGTGTAATCCTCGCGGTAACCGAAGAAAATATTATTATATTTACTTAAGGTTTTTCAAAAGAGTGAAATTCAAGATGGACAATTGGACAGTTCAGACCCTAAACGAACTACCAAATGAAAGCAGGAAAAGTAGTGTGAAATATGTAAGCTGTTTGACCAGAATCCGACAATTCTTTTAGAGATGTGTCCAAAAAAGAACAAGTCGAACAATATACAAAAAACACGGTAATTAAACAGTAAGTATTTGAACTTATTAACCTATAGTATACAGTTGATAACATTTCCAACAGTTAGGCTGCGTTTCCACCAGAGATGTGCGAGGAACTGTTGGAAATGTTATCAACTGTATACCTACATATATGTTAATAAGTTCAAATACTTACCTACTGTTTAATTACCGCAGCCTTAAAAGCCGTGTTAGGCGTAGTTTGTAAGCTTTCCACACGTCATGCACAATCGAAGCCAATCCCTAGAGTAGATGTAGGTTAACCGGGTTTGCACCGGCGACCTATATCGGAATAATGAAATGGATTCGCTCTTAAGTAAGACGACGGCCTCGCCCCGATACGCTTGGAAGCTCGTACCTAGACTAAGGCACTGGTCCCAGAAAAGGCGATGACACGATGAATTATCTATTATTATCTCGTCCAAGAAGCAGGCAGCGCAACTTTGAATTGGGCTGACAATGATGACACTTGTCTAAAGTCAGAATCTTATTAGTGACGTAAATAAAAAAGCAAATCAATAAGATTTTCAGAAGGTTTCATACTATTCTACCTCTTTTATTATCTCAAGAGCCAGTGACACATACAGGTTGTTTCAAAGAAGAAATCTAAACTTTGTTAATTTCATCGTAACAGCTACATCAATTGTTATAATATGGCGTTCCTTTTTCTGGCTTCAAATATGTACATTTCGGCTTTGTCCAATGGCTAAGGATAGCCTGTGGATCCCGTGTCAATAAAAGTTAGGGATATATTTGTTTATATTTTATCGCTGGCTGTCCATACTCCGGTCGAAAAATTTTCAGAGTCAATCGGCCGCGAAGAAAAAATTTGCCAATCGCTACTCACTGATAAACTATAAATATAGGTATGCGGTAAGCGTGTCTTTTACTGACACGGGATTTATAGGTACATTTTCTTCATTTTCTTCGGACTAGTGCCTAGAGACGAAATAAGTAGAAATATAACTTTAGTGGGGATTGGTCAGTTTAACTAAGTATACATATAACAAAAAATCCTCGATTAGAATAACAACTTAGGAAGCGAAGCATACTTAATTATTTAGGTAACCTATTCGAAGCCTACTAAACATCGGCTGTCTGTGCCCCTTCTTAACCCCTATGATGACACATCGTGTTTGTATGGTGTCTATAAGTAGTTAAGTACTTTCTGCTAATTTAAGTATTAGACAAAGGAATTGAGGTATTTTTTGGAGATTTCATCTGGCTACGAGTAGGCTTATTATGGTTCCGTATTTATCGTTTGTCGTCGTTGCCCCCACGTTCTAGTAAATGTGCAAAAGCGAAAGTAGCTGATGCTGATGAAGTCATGATAAAAGGCAAAAACGGAACCAACATACATAGCAATAATTATGCTAAGCGTCTCTTTCGCACTTGTCAGGACATGACAGCAACATTCAACAACGCCGTCAAACGATAAACACGAAGCCATAATAAGCCTACACACATCACATCACACATCACATCATCAGCCTATGATAGTCCACTGCTGGACGTAGGCCTCTCCTATTAACTATGCGTATAGACGCATTAGGAGGTAAATGCCCATAATCGCCACGCTGGGCAAGCGGATTGGCGATCGCAGTAATGTGTCCACTATGATGACGCTGCTGCCCATCATCAATCGTTACCAAAAAAAAATGGTCAGTGACACTTCAATCCCTTAGTCGACTCTTACGACACCCGCAGGAGGAGTTGGGGTGGTGACAAATGTATTCTTACTGCCGTCACCACACGGCACTCTTACTGCCGTCACCACACGGCACTCTTACTGCCGTCACCACACGGCACTCTTACTGCCGTCACCACACGGCACAATAATAAGCCTACAAGATCTAACAATATTTTAGACAATATTTGTATTACATTGCGGAAGGTATTTTTTTATCTAGATCCTTAGTCATACTGCATCCCAGATCCCAGGCTTATCTGGTTGCAAGATTAAGTATCATGAACAATACATAAGAACTACGTATTATTGTGACACAATGGTATTACTTCACTTATGAGATAACTGACGCTTAGACACTGTGTTTTCAGTTCTTATGCTAATTCATATTATCGGTGGTACTTTCCCAACAAAATAAGGACTATTATGTTTTATTCTTGTGTCTAACTGACTTCTATGTATAGTGACACAATAAAATAACTAGTGTGTTTTTCCACGGAAATCGTTTAATACATTAACATGTGGCAGTAAAACTGCAATAAATTTCATGTTATTCCATAGCAGTAAAGGTAGTATTTACTTTAACTGAAGATAAGAAAACACGCCGCAGGCGTTATCAGTCATTTCAAAATAAACAATATCTCGGCCTTCTCCGCTAAATATAAATGAAGACAGCGGCATTGATGCGTTTCAGGGACGAGTACAATTAACGACTTTACTGAACGAACGACTTGGGACCTTCAAATGTTTGATCATGACATGGTTTTAAAGAACTTTAGGCTACATAAACAGGTTATCAATAATTCAATAGCATTTGATTAGAAAAGTGAAATCGCTACGCTTTTTCCTGGGAAGGAACACTTTTGTATGTGTATGGGGAATGAAATCGAAAACTTCAACTATTTTTCACAAATGTTTCAATATTTGTAAGATTGATTACAAGTAATAATAAATTGAATTTAAAGTATCGGGAGGCGGATAAACATTGAAACATAATTAAGAGTTGTCGGAGAAATGTCGCTAGTGTCAAATCATGTAATTATGTTTTAAATGGTGAGTTGATATTTATCTTTAAACATTTCGAAATTTGATAGATGGGCATTTTCGCGAGAAGAGATCCAAAAACTTTTTTTTCTGAAACAGGTAAATTTTATGTTTTTCCTGCTCAGATCACGAGCTCTTTCGATCCTACTAGAAGAAAAAAAGTGTCCCAACTTTTTGTTTCTATTACGTAACCGTTTTTCAAACACTTTGTACAGCGGTTACAAAGTGGAGAGCATGTAAAATGTATGAAAAATGTGGGACCATTTTTTTCTTGTACTTTTTTTCTCCTAGATTGAATGAACTCGTTATTCTGAGTAGGAAAAACATTAAATTTACCTACCTTAAAAAAAATTTTTTTTTGGATCTCTTCTCGCGAAAATGCCCAGATAATGATCTACCTACCCTATGGTTATCGAGTGCCAGCTACCACGCTACACTACTAGCTTTTGTTTCAGCCTTTGAAACTCGAAACACCCGCTCGCAAATCTAGCCCGTAGGCTTTAATACTACGCTACGCTACAATTATTAGGAAACTAATAGAAAGAAGACCCAGCAAGGTATCATCGTCGCGAGGGAGGCACACCCCTTTATGGCGTGTTGGAACATTTGAACCGATGACGTCATTCCGCACCCCACTGTACACAACTATACCATCCATCCCGACCTGACAACGTCTATTTTTAGACGGACAGACAATTTGACTGCTCATGAGTGGCATAATAGCCATTCCTATGTCTCATTTGGGTGTAAGTGTGAAGCACGCAATCTAAATATCATGGACGCCATCGTCCGTTCATTGCACTTTTCTATGTCATGGTAAAAGCTCGTAAATAAAATATGTACTTTGCGGGCAATTCACAGAATAAAGAGAATCATTTTGATTAATTGAAGAACTTTACAAAGAGAATTGGTGTTCTTTAAATGTGAGCATTTTAGCTCAAACGTCCTATTTTAACGCTTACCATAAGGACAGTATTGGCTTGTACCTTTATACCAATTAATGTCTAAGCGCCCTTGTGGCAAGTGACAAAGTGTGACATTTTTACTAATCCGCTTATCAAAAAACATTTCAGTCTGTTTCGCCATTAAATAAATGAAATATATGAAGTATTTCAATCAGTTACTCATTAGCACTTTGTATAGGACCATTCATTAAACAGACCACAACAATCTGTACCAAAGCAGAGATAAAAACTCTTGAGATAACCTGTTATGCCGAATAACTTATAGGTACGGATTCTTACGTGCCGTACAAAACTGACTCCTATTTTAGAGCCTGGCGTTTCGAACATGTCAACTGTGTCACCATGTGAAAGAAAAACTAATGGATTAACACCTCCTTAAACACAAAATAACTAAAGCCTTAAACCTTTTTTTTTGCCGCAGTCGGAGTCAAGAAAAAAATAGCAATGTAAAGCGGAACACTGCTGAACATTCGTGTATCAGTCAGTACCAAAACAGCACAAAAATATTCTTCACTCGAAAGCTTATACGCCTCTTCGGTTACCCATGGAACGCCTATCTATCAGCAAGGCAAGGTCAGAGATTTATATTACATCACAGACGCCGGTAAAAAGCCTATATATAATCACAGTCCATCACAGACGCCGGTATAAGGCCTTTGTTCTGGGACTCGTGTGGGAATTAGCATATTAAAGGCGTGACGTCATATGATCCCGCTGAATTGTCTTTTAGTGAGCATGCTGGAAGTAGTTCCTAAAGTAATTTCTTCTTTTTAATACACACGTCGTGAAATAGATCTAATGGGTGCATCAACTTTTTTCTGCCTGTTATTGCCATGGATCGCATAGTTTAAGTCGCATAATTTTGCATAAAAACAGTGTGACTCAAGCGACCGTAACCATGGCAATAACAGGCCGGCATTTATCAAACTTCATAGACATAGACATAGAAAGTTTTTATTTCTTAGAAGATATTAATTTATTACAATAAAAGTTGTTATAATATTAAAAGATTATAATCTAATATCGTGCCAAATAACTCATGAAAGTCTTGAATCGACATTCGACATGTCATAATTTTATTCCCGAAACAGGCGTAGGCAACTGTGCGTGTGCACTACCACGCCACGTCATCGACAAGCAACGTCATCGTTTAAAATTAGTCATCTGACATATCTCAGTGCTCTGAACTATTAGAAACATCGTTATCAATAAAAACATTGGAAACAAATTATAACCCACGCGAATTATGACTCAGAATACATTCTGACTAAATAGATCAGTTTTGTACATGACCTGTACAACAAAATATATGACTATTATGGCTTCAGCGATGTTTCGGTCGGGGCAATGCCACGAGGTCATCGCAATGATATGAATCAATTCAGGAAGTAGTTAAACGCACAAAAGAAAATCGAATATCAGTTCAATCAAATCAAATTAAATTCAGATATGGTTGTAAATACTCCTTAGTAAAAGTTTCCACAGTAGTATAGTATTTGAAATGAAATGAAATAAAATTTATTTATGACAAGCACGATGGACACATACACATTTTACAAATAAGCACACAACAACAGCTTGCCACAAAAGGGTCACAACTCAGCATGTAGCTGGCTAAGCCAGCGCTGTTCTTCCGTTGTGACCCACCAGGTATGTACACTGGCCGTATGTATTTATAACAAATTTAAATTTAAGACATACATAGAGTTCACAGAAAAAAAAATACATTTTCAGTTGTTTATTTCACAGTTGTGATTTCTTTCGGTATTTTAACGTAATCCCATGTCATAATCAGGTATCCCATATTATTATTTATTATTCTCTTTATTTATACTTCTTCTTAGGTCAGGTCATTTTATAATTTGGTTATAAAAATAAAATACAATTTATTATTATTATTTTGAGCCTGTAGTGTCCCACTGCTGGGCAAAGGCCTCCCCCCCCCCCCATATAGCAGCAATATCTGGCCATCGTGATAAATTATTAGACTATAATAATTCTGACGAATAGGTATAGGTCAGGAGAGCAGGTATGAATAAAACTTGCATTTAAAGCAAGAACTGAATTACAAAAACGTAAAAAATTAAGAAATGTGTGTTCAATACATTAAGCTCCAAATATCCTTTCATAGCCACGCATCGTGCAGAAAAACGTGATAAGAATAATACACGATAACAATAAGAAATTCCATTACTGGGGGATTTCTAATAGTTGGCTTATGTTTGGGTGTTACTTAATCTCAGTTCGAACTGAAGCCTTACTATGATAGGAAGTAATCCAATCAAACACACAAAAATAAACTTTAGCGTTTTGTGCAGAAAGTCAAATATTGAATGTAATAATTGCATGAGAAAAGGCGCAATAGAATGTCAGCCATTAAAAGGTACACAATAAAATACCCTACGGGACTGTTGATACATTGTATGAATAGAGAATGGGATAATCAATAGTTCCAGTAACTTTAAGCATTGAATAAGCCTATGAATTACATATGAAATCAATCAGTTCTAATACGGCTACTTTTTAGATAGGTCGTTTCTATGTTTTAATAGCCAAACTGGATATTTTAGTTATGAGTTATTACTAGGGGTCGGAACTATGGGTGCAAAACTTTAACAAAACTTGTCAAGTGGACTTGACATAGCACATATATCCATAAAATATACATATCTACACACCCACACATTGTAAGTTGAAGATTCCGAGATAGGGAATAAAATTGGTCCCATACGTCAATTTAAAAGTTTTGCACCCATAGTTCCGACCCCTAGATATTACTCTTATCGGATATGTTATAGTAAAGTCACTTTCATAGTTATAAAGTTACAAGGTATGTCTAATAACTACAATAGTAAAGTATGTGTAAATTGAGATCCTGTAATAAATTATTTATTATAAAAAAAAACTACAATAGTTATTTTCGTAAATATTGAAGTTCAAGACATAAAACAAAGGGATTCAATAATGCACATGTTGATTCGTTGCGGTAAACTAATTACATGCCATATTTCATAACTTTTTTTGCTAAAAGAATGACCAAATCGGCGAAAAAAAAGACTCGCTATTTTATTTATTTAATCTCAAAAGGCAGACTAAATACCACAAAATGCTATTATCGGTAAAGATCGAGGAACTCCGTTTTACCATTAACTTATGCTTGGTCCATACCCATATACAGTGTGTAAATCTAAAACGGGCGATCAATTAAACCAGGCATGGGATTCATTAGTGTAATCATGGATTACAAGGTTTTTTTAAAGTTACTCTTAATTACGACCCCACAGATTTTTTTTTAAATTATCGAAGCAGCAATGTAGGTACGAACATTTGTTATTGTTGATATATATAGCAGTTATGTCACCTGCTTTTGAAATTAGCTGTCAACGAGTGTTTAACTCGCGTATGTTGCTCTACATTGCGCGCCGAATTATTTTATATGGAAAATTTTGTTGCTCTAATTTTAAGTAAATTTATTTGAATGTACTTATTATGTCGTAAACTAACACCCGTTAAGAGCTTCGTCCGTATTAGACTTACGCCCTGTATACTCTACAATGCGCACCACATCAGAAAAAATCGAGACACAGCTAGAACCATGCGCACCGGGCGACCTAGGCCCGGTGCCAGATGGACTCGCCATTATGTCGTGATATCGAGTTACGGTAACCGCAGCCCTACTACGTAACAAAAGTGACCCTAATATGATTTCTCAATGCACTGCAGTTTTCGCACGCGTAATTTAGATCGCCAGTATTGAGGACAACGTGGTTAAAATGTAGAAATCTGTAGAATAATATGTAAGTACTGAAAGCAAAAAAATACAAAGATGCACGCGAATTTTGTATAGTTTGTTTTGACACGTTTTAATTGTATTCCTGTTATCCATAATAAAACTGGTATAATTGTACTATTATAAGATTTGCCGTTTGCCGCGCTTGCTATCTGGAAATTGTTCGTTCATAAATAATAACGGGATAATCACATATGTATTAACTAAACTACATACAGATGTAGTGCAAAATCCTTTCTTTTCGGCTTTTCACGGAAACATCCGAATTTATATTGCTGTCACAATGAACTTCAGTATATATTGCACTGAAGCTGATTGAGACAGGGAGATTAATTCGGGCGTTTCCGTGAAAAGCCGAAGAGAAAGGATTTGGCACTACATCTGTACATAGATTACATTAGAGACGATAGTAGATACTAACTTCCGTGTCTTACAAGTAGAGCCAACTGTTTAGATCCATTTCAATATGCGGAATGTTTCGTACGTGATAATTAGGTTAACATGGTGCTCTCAAAAGCCCGTAATAATAACAAAAGCTTTACACATTCTTCCTAATCACCAAAGATCAACCAAATATAGACTTTACAGTAGTTTTATAAGAACTACTTGCATTTTTTTAAAGTAACAGATGCTCTGATCTCAATGTTGATGTTTTAGTGACATACATCGTTTCTGTATTATGAAAGTAGTAATGGTATGCGCGGTCTTTACCTCATTTCACTGACCACGATTTTGGCACACTCGTTAATTTATTTACGACAGTGCAGTGCAATAGTTACGTCAATATTAAATAATAGAGAACGTACAGGAAGTTCGAGGATGTTCATGTGCAAGAGAGCTCATTATAATAAACATTGCGTGACGTTTCATGATTCGATTGTAATGTACATGAGTTCAAAGTAAAGTTTACATCGAGTTTAATTATAGCCTCGCGCCAGATCGTTGTATTTGTCCACATTTCAACAAGGGGCACATATTTGTATTACGACTTAATTTTCTAAATGACAGCGACAAGGCTTCCAACCACAAGTAATATTGGAACTGCCAAGCTGCTCTTAAATAACACGTTCGTATCATCAAAGTGTTAAGAATTTATTTTAGATAATTTTGAGTCCAAATAAAGTCTAACCAAATTAAATAATATGGTCTGGCGGAGGCCATCATATAAGTTATTTCTTACATAATGATTGCATGATCGCTAAATTCGCTAACGAGTATATAACGAGCCTTTCTTGTGCACTTGACCCAGTGTAAAAAAATGAAAACGTAAAAAAATCATGAGATTGACCACATTTGCAACATTTAGTAAGATATGCTACATAACATGTTTGTTGTGTCTTCAGGAACTCTTATACATAATTTGCCATGCTTTTCCCGCGGAGGATGCACAGGTCAGCACTATTTATATAATCTAAATAAATATATATAAGTCTAAATATTTAAATAAATAGTCTTTCGAGCCTATAATATATAATTGGTATTAGAGCATGAAGTCCCGGTATTCGTTTTTATGCAATCACGGGATACGACATTATAAAATCCCATTATTTCATACATTTCGATCCCGGGATTGCATGCCCTAATTGATATATTTTATAATTTGATTGACGACTCTAGTGGAGAATGTGACTTCGATAGCAATTTTTTACCTAAAGATCGTAAAGAAGATAGCAAAGGAAAAAACAATATACAAACTTAAAAAAACTAACAATATTTTGTTTGTTTTTTTAAGTTTGGAACTATATAAATAACAATAAACTTTCGCACTTTAGTAAACGGGTCAAAATTATTTTCGTTGTCTTATTTTGTGTCCCTAAAAAACGTGACGCAGTGGTGATTTTTGTATGAGATGATGTTTTATTATTTTCAATTTCTGATGTATGGATTAAAATCTAGCATGACAAAGAAATACAAGTGCACCGGATTTTTTTTTTATAGTCTGTGTCGAAACAGCAACTAAAAGCGTGACAGAGTGGTATGAAACAAGACAACGAAAAGAATTTTGACCCAAACACAAATTTAGTGACTCGTAAAAATGTCCCCCACGCCACATTGATATCATGGTAGCCCTAGCGGCAATGTGGGCCGCAGCAAACCGGCATTGGCAGAGCGATGCACATGTAAAGCTTTTGCAGTGGCCAAGAAATTTCTCCCATTTCTTGAGAAAACTTTCCTATATCGTTAGAAGGGCATATTTGTTTTATCACGAGTAGTTATCATGGGTAAGTTAATGTTATTGCATTTCTATTTTGTGCATTACTTAACAATTATGCTCGTATAAGATGAACCATATTAAACCGCGTTGTCATTTAAACGAACTAGACGAAAATTTAAAGATTATTAGTATGAAAATTGCTGGCTTTAGATCTGTTTAGGTTAGTGCGTGCGTTTCACTTTTAAAACGAGCTATCGCCATAATTATATTGACGACTTTGAGTTATGTTTATATTTAAGTATGATAGCGTAACAACTTACGAGTAATTCAGTTGAGTGCAAGTTTACGACCTTTACTTATGTAAATTCCAAATGCCGCAGAAACAACTTAATCAAATTATCATTAATTATAGCACAAAATGATTAAAACTATCTTCTAAAACAAGGTTAATATACCAAGTAACGATTTTATCAATTAACGCAACCCGTACCTACTAGATAAATTGTCAAAATAATTATTTTTGCCTCGATGGTTTAAATTATCTAAAAATATTCATGTAATGTTTAAGCGTAGGAATGACTCGGTCCTAATGTCGTGAACCATGAATAAAATAACTGATAACCAAGAAATGTTATCTCTAAAATGGTTCAATACAGTATTGTATTACAAATATTTTTATGACTCAGTCAAGTGGAATTCGTTTGCTTACGAACCGAACATTATAAGAAAATTTGACTTTACACTAAAATCCAACAAAGTATAAAATTGCTGTGACTACATTAAGTAGAGCGATTTTAGATGCGATAGTACAAATGCAATATTTTTTTTTTTCAAGAACCTAGAGGTAAGTTTAGAACACTATGATTTACTTCTGTTTGCAAATACCCAATTGAAATTTAATATAAATAATATGGAAAAGTAAAATTATCTTTAAAATTATATCGCATAAAACGAGGACGCAGAAAATGTTGTATTTGTATGTACTTTAATGGATTACACAGAGCGAAATTGCATGTGTGTTTTTATTTATGAATGTAAAGTAAATACATGGAAATAATAAAAATGAGATTTAAGAAACTTAATTATTCAATTTCTTTACTAAACATAATACGAAGAGAACGTTGTTTGATTTCATAACTAATTAATGTATTTCAATCTAATTAAAATGACGTAAACACTGAAACGCATCTGTTTCAATAATCCTCACCTGACGAATGCTCTTTTTGAAAAGTTTGAACTTCATGGTGATCCAACAAAAAAAAACCAATACTAATTTATCACAAAACACATGAAAACCAATTGATTTCACACACTTGACCGTACAGTAACCAATACTTTACGAGTTACTAAAGTCACGCAAATTTGTAACACGCGGTACGTGTGATCGCGACGACAGAGCCGCAGCGAGTGAGGTACTACTGTGCAAACCATGCGATGCGCCTTTTACATATATTTCAGGAAAGCTGTTTATCTATACGGTGCCTTTAGTTTGTTGCTTTACGTAAGCGAGTTATTGTGAAGATTATTCACAGATTCAGGTAATTCTCAGAGATCTATCTTTAGTTTGTTACAAAAATTCGAGGTAATGTACATTGGGAGTGGAATACAGATTATTTTACAGATCGGTATTACAAGCTATGTTTGATTCATGAGATGGGTTTTATGGTTTGAAGAGAATACGAATGACAATGTTATGATCGTTTTGGTGCGTTGTTTTTATTACTAAGGCAGCGGTTAGACGGCCAGTCATTTTCCGTTAGTGTCGCATCAGTCTAAAGACATATAGTTAAAATTCGCCTGGCATCAGTCAACAGTCAATAGGACTGATGGATTGAACTGACACCAGAATTAGCGTATAACCGATGTCTAAGGATCAATATACTCGCCCAACCTAAATAGAATGAGAAAATAGAACCTAAATAAAGACAATCCCACCAATTGGCTTTTTCATAATAAACATCAGCAAATTAAATTAACAAACAAAACATCTACATATTATGAATGTTTACGATTGCCGATAATGCATTTACTTGAACTAAATAAATGGCCGTTGCCCCGGCCCCTATTTGTGCCGTTGCATTAAAGATGCATGAATAAGACAAATATAGAGTAACAATAAGCATTACTTGTGGCTGAGTATAGCTAACCACTTTTAGCCACCACCAGATTTCTCACATGTTGGTCGAAATGCTAAATAGAAAAATATTTAAAGGCCCGGCCACATTGGTCTAAGGCGACCGGCTTAGCGAAAAACCATACGTGCGAGAGGGAGTTCCATATCGGCATCCCGTTCCAACTCACGGATTCGCTCGCCGCTGGTCGCCTTAGGCCAATGTCGTGACCGGGCCTTAAGTGTGGTAAAGTGAATTACAAATGTAATTATTAATGAATAAAAAACTGAAAAGTCAAAATTTCTGTTGCTATCGAATAAATTTCGTAATGAGCGTCATCATAGTGGACACATTATTGCGATGGCCAATCCGCTTGCCTAGCGTGGCGATTATGGACGTTTACCTCCTAATGCGTCTATATGCAATATATGCATAGATAATAGGAGGCCTACGTCCAGCAGTGGAATATCAGGTTGATAATGATGATGAATTTATAAGTACCTATGTAGAATTGATAGCATAATTCATTCGTTCAATGTCACAGATCGAAGAATTTATTTCCCATAAAATTAGCAAGTGGTCAAAACTTGGATCAGTTTACCAATAGATGTGGTTTATGCACGAACATCAGTTTACAAAGATTACTTAAATGAAGATAAGTTGGATACAGGCTACTATCAGTTGTTTCAACTGCCTGTAGGCAGCTTGTGGCGAGTTATGAGCTGTTGGGCAGTAACTACCCCACGGACCCAAGTACTCCCGAGAGTCGATCAGAATTCCCGCCTCCAACGTATCTTCATCGGTCGGAGTGGAACCCCAAGGGGACTCTTAGACTTTCAGCTCTGGCTTACCTTAATTGGCCGTCCAGAGAGGAGTCGTCAGAGCTATATATCGTCGGTTGACAACCAAAACTCACTATAAAAACTGTCACTACTCTTAGCAACCTCTTATGTCAGTATTGAATCAGAACTGAGATACGATCTCTATTTCAAGTAGGTATTTGTTACTTAGTGAGGTTTGGTTGTCAACCGACGATATGCTCCAGGAGGGGAAGTGAAAATTTGCGTAATACGCGAAGTTCGTGCAGTGACTGTCAAGCAACAAAAAAACATGAAAGATCGCGAAGGGGGAGGCCATAAGTAGACCACACATGTATTTGTTTTACAGTGACCAAAACTAAAAAAGGATTCTTTGATATTCTACCACATGAGTACATACTTTATCTTACTTTCATTAAACATTAATCTTCAGTTTGTGCTTCAAGATAGTGCTGCTAGTAAGGGCCAGTTTCACCAACCCCGAATAAAATGACGCATTTCAACAAACGCAATGCTCACTCAGCAACTTGTAAAACTAACGTGAGACTCAAACATTTAAAAGTAGTTTAGTTGAGTCGATCATTGGTCGAAACATTTTGTCCCATTAAAGAAGCTCGTAGAAATATATAAGCGAGACTGTCTGAGCACATAGGTAGTACGAGGAATCGTGGTAGGCAGAGCTCTGCGGTGAAGGAATACCTATAGAATTCAGATTCGACGCACTATTTCAGATTTGATAAGGTAACCATACTAGCGAGAAAATAGTTTTTTCACACCACCTATTCGAATACGGGTTTTTCAAGGACTTTCTATTGCCAGCCTAAAAAATTACAATGAAATATGAAAATAAACAGTATGTTCATAATTGATAATGATTTCTTCAGAATCGATTATTTGCGTAAATATTAAATACGTAATATATATCTTTTATTTTTCTGTTAGGTGGTGTGAAAAGCAGTATGTGTCACACGGTATCAAAATTATTTTCGTCGTGGGCGTTAACGCATGAATCCCTCATTACGCGCAGGATTACACTTTGGAATCCCTCACTACGTTCAGGATTCTATTGTGGAATCCATCGCTTCATTCGGGCTTCAATGAACGCCCTCCTCGAAAATATATCATTTTGATCCCTTGTGACACAATCTACTAATTATGTCTCGTAAAATACGGGACTATTTCGAAATAGGTCGATATCCGATATTTTGTAAAGCTACTTAATTGAATCTAACAATTTCTTCGTGTTTAGGTTTTCCTGCGTATACTAAATACAAATGTAATGTAATATTGAACTTACCTCGAGATCAGGCCCAGGTTTCGACGCTAACCTCGCTTCTGTTAGCTGATTCTTCAAAGCCCTGTAACAATAATAATCTTTAGACATAATGTTACACACAGATATTTTGGATCATTTTTGTCCTCAGCACAGGTAAACATTTTTTGTATTCAACTCAATAAAGAGATAATCAAATTAAATATCTTACGTACTCATAATTTTTTCCCCCATATTATTTACGCTAAAAACTACGTAAATTAGGTGGAAGTACCAGCGCGTAACATGTTAACAGAAAATATTTATTTGAATTACGATATTTTGCTCATATATAAATCTACATAAATTATTGTCATGTGTTTTGGGAGAGGAGTTTATAAGTTTTGTTAAATAGTATTTATTTTATAGGGTGACAATATGAAAAATTCACTAAATTGCACATTTTCTTAGTCAACTGCATTGTACAATTAAGTGTCAGATGCTTTTGCTGGCAGTCCCAATAGGCACCTAGAAAATATTAACACTCAGTCCTAATAAACGTCAGCCTGTCTTAAAATTATACAAATAATTTAAATATAAGCTAATTATTTCAAAGTTGGGATATGAAGCATTAAATGCACATACATTTATCATCGTTTAGATGGCCTAATAGTTGATTTTATCTAATCGATGGCAACTCAAGCTATACTAGTACTTCCATCTTATCTCCTATTTTCATAGTCACTATAAAAAAAGACTAAATACTAATCTATTCTAACATTTCTCCATTTTATGTATTGATAAAATATAAATAGGGAAAACTGTATTTTATTATGCTATGGAGCGTAATATCCCGTCCCCTTATAGAGTATCTGGGAGATAATTTTGGAACTCCGAGGAAATTATTATTTAGAATTTAGTTAATTTGAACTAGAATGCTTCAATTCAATGAAAGTAAAAAAAAAATATAACTTGATATGTGAGGGTACATTTAAATAATTATTTAATTATGATTGTTTAATTATTTCATTTTTTTTTTTCAATAAGAGAATGCCCTTTCATAGGCATTTTCTTATTTCAGCACGCATTCGACTTCTTTAAACCCTCGAAAAAATTCGCTAACACCGCAGAATACTCATCCCTAACATTTATGACATATTCTTTTGATAATAAGTACCTCCGTGCCATGTTTTTATATTTAGCAAAACGAAGAAATCGCACAAGGCCACATCCGGGGAACCTAAAAAATAATAAAACAAGTTTAGCGTTGCCAATAATGCCAATGTGACATGAATGGAAGATGGGAGGAACAATATCGCAGTGTAAAAGGGGGCGTAGCCAAGATGCTAACGCTCAAACGGGAATCGTGAGCGAAAGGCAATCAACTACAGATATTCTATTTCACGAAGTCCGTTTGGTTATGAATGTTGTCAGGCGTGCATGTATACAATGCTTTAGTGTGCGTAAGCTCGGGAGCGCTCAGTCACGATCGCGACGCGGTCGAGGTCGCTAGCGTTCTGAGTTCACGCCAGATTGTTTCACGAAGTAGCGTTAGCATGGAAACTAAACGTCGAAAAAATTTATAAAAAATATTTTTTTTTTGTAAATTTATATCATCCACGCTGATAAGAATGACGATAGTAATTGTTAAAATTATTATTTTTTACTTACAATACATTTTAATCACATGTAGGTACTTCTGCTACTATTATTATGATTATTTTTTGTATTATTTGTGCGTGGTGGATACATTGTTTCACTGAATTGAACTTTTAATATTCATCAGATAGTGTTTTTTTTTCTTGTGATATCCAAATTCAAATGCTTACTTATATAAACACGTTTGGCTTTTATTTACTACCCGTAATAATACCTTCAAATTTTAACTAAAAGATTCAAAGTATTTCAACGAAATGCTACTTTAAAAATATATATATTCATTGGTGTAATCAGGTTTCCGCGCTAACGTTCCTCACGTTCGCGCACACAAGGACGCTTATCTGTACACTTTACACACACAACGAAAGCCAAACGGACTTCGTGAGATAGAATATCTGTATCTCTGGTGCACTAATAAAAAAGAGAGAAAGTACGATACGTTATTGAGCGTAAGCGATTGGTAACTTGGCTACGCAGTACGCACGCTCTTTTGAGGGCTACCGGGCTGCATGATAGTTCTGCAGCGTGGCCAGCGTGGCGCCGCACGTGCTAGTGACAGCTAGCCCGGGTGTAGCGCTACTCGACACTCACATGTACAGCTCCTCGGCCTGGCGCGCTTGCCGCTCGCGGCGGCGCATGAGTGAGGCGCAGTGCTGCAGCGTGGCCAGCGTGGCGCCGCACGTGCTAGTGACAGCTTGCCCGGGTGTAGCGCTACTCGACACTCACATGTACAGCTCCTCGGCCTGGCGCGCTTGCCGCTCGCGGCGGCGCATGAGCGAGGCGCAGTGCTGCAGCGTGGCCAGCGTGGCGCCGCACGTGCTACTGACAGCTAGCCCGGGTGTAGCGCTACTCGACACTCACATGTACAGCTCCTCGGCCTGGCGCGCTTGCCGCTCGCGGCGGCGCATGAGCGAGGCGCAGTGCTGCAGCGTGGCCAGCGTGGCGCCGCACGTGCTAGTGACAGCTAGCCCGGGTGTAGCGCTACTCGACACTCACATGTACAGCTCCTCGGCCTGGCGCGCTTGCCGCTCGCGGCGGCGCATGAGCGAGGCGCAGTGCTGCAGCGTGGCCAGCGTGGCGCCGCACGTGCTAGTGACAGCTAGCCCGGGTGTAGCGCTACTCGACACTCACATGTACAGCTCCTCGGCCTGGCGCGCTTGCCGCTCGCGGCGGCGCATGAGCGAGGCGCAGTGCTGCAGCGTGGCCAGCGTGGCGCCGCACGTGCTAGTGACAGCTAGCCCGGGTGTAGCGCTACTCGACACTCACATGTACAGCTCCTCGGCCTGGCGCGCTTGCCGCTCGCGGCGGCGCATGAGCGAGGCGCAGTGCTGCAGCGTGGCCAGCGTGGCGCCGCACGTCGCCTTAAATGACGTGCTTGTTGCGCGTACTTCCCCCGCGTGTAGGCTTAAAGGGTTGCCTGTGTAAAAAATATAAACTATTAACTAATATACGTAAATATACGAAACACTTGAAACTTGTGGACGGACCTGAAATTAACTTACTAGTAGTAGTACTGCGAAGTATGTGGCACATCGTGCTTTTTTTGCGAGTATCGTATGTCCACACTAACCGAACTGCCTCGCGCGGCAACTTCTTCGTGAGGCTGTTCGTTCAGTGTGGACCCGGCAGATAAAGCATGTGCGCGAGAAAATAATAACAAGATCAGATTTGACTGCATAAAAATACAAATGAAACATCTTTAATTGCGTAATCACAGTTTAGAAATTATAAAAAAACATGAAAGTAAGGTTTAATATCTTATTATTAAGACGCGAAGGTACTTCGCTAATAGAGTCAATAATACCAACCACATTTCACAGACTGATCAACATTATCCAGCAAATTAAATAAATCTACAAGTAAATGTGTATATGTGTATGGACATTATTGAAACTCATAAAGTCATAATATTTATTTATTTTATATTTCTCAATCGACGCGAACGTACCATCCATTAACACCGATATGCCAAACAAGTCAAGGATTCTAGAATGTCGCCTATCGCGCGTAGTAGCAAACATATTAACTTTTAATTGTTTATTATCTGCACTGGCACCTCATAGGTACATAAGTATGTATGTATAGCATCTGCCTTCCAAAACCAACTAAACTATAATACTAGTTTTTTGTCTGACCAATTAAATTAATCAGAGGCGTGCCATGTCTGCTTTTATTATTAATAGGTTAAGCTACTCATTTTTCATCAGTTTCATCACTCATCTCATTGTTCACTGTTTATTTTAAGTGAAACAACATGAGTATTTTCGGAAAGAGATGAATTGATCGGAAAGAGATTTGAGGGCGCGCTACTTCATTTAGGGCTGATTTTTCAATCGCCAAATAAACCTATTCATTAGTTAAAATTATCACCATCCTTTTCTAAAATCATCTGTCAAAAAAGGACAGGGCTAACATTTATTTGACAGGTACTGTTAACTGGGGATTGAAAAATCAGTCCTTAATAATATACTGCCAACTAGTGTGGTTATAATTTATAAAGATTTATTGAAACTGAGTTGTCATAAGTATGAAGTTTGTCATGTAAAATTCATAATATTAGTTCCTTTTTCTGCCGTCAATCTACTTTTACCGCACATAGTCCTGCCAAACTACCACAGTAAGTCTGTAGCAATGTTTGTAACGAGCCAACTCTACAGATTTGATAGCTATATGCGCGTTGTTTCCGTTCTCGGGCAACTCTTTAAACGATTTTTTCATGATAAAACGAGCGCAGACTCAGACAATATAATGTATATTGCAATATTTTGTATCGGCCAGCTTTAAAGTCAGTAGCTTGATTACATTGTTTCTGGCAGCTTGACAAAACACTACTGCAGTTGAGTATTAGACTACCGCAGACAATATGCGAGCCTTTTTAGTAAAAATTCCGAGATCAGTCAACGAAATTTCAGGACCGTTAATGAAAGGCAATATTTTCATGATGTCAGACTTTTACGTTTTATTTTGTTTGTAGATGCGAGACCTTTTATCGTCTATTGCAATACTTACCATCAGCCAACTCAACAGCATCGATAGCTTCGGTAATGTCGTCCCCAATCTCCGGCAGTTTAGTGACGCACATGTCGAAGTATTGCTGCAGTTGTGTCGATTGTTTAGCGAGCAGCTCTCCATATGTGTCGAGTTCTGCTATCTTTTCGGCCAGTCGGCGAGATGTGCGACCTGCGAAGAAAATGGTATAGATTTTAACTCCTTTACGTCATATAAGAACTTGACTTATACGCCCAAATACTCGAACCCTGCGACCATAAACACGAATGTCTAATGTGAGCTCGAAAATGCCCCCAAAAACGATTGTGCAATAGTGCCTCGCACAGTAGATTGTTTTCGCTCTTTTGCGGACACGCTGTATAGTAAACGCCCTTAGGTGCTAAAACGGTAGGCCTTATTAAAATACAGAAATGAGCGTCAGTACAACATTTTTAATGCGGCTGGTTTTGGAGATATAAATTAATATTGCACGAGGTCAATGACCTCATGAAAACGTTAGTTATTTTTAATTATTAAACTAAAGGAATTGAATCCGCATTTTTTTGTGGAACCAGTTACGTATTAAAAACATACATGAATTAAATGCAAACATAGCTATATCTACTCAAAACTTAGAGTAATTAAAGATTTCGTAAATATTACAAATCTTTTTTTTCTCGGTCGTTCCTTGAGTGTAGCGTTAGGTATTACGGTAGAGTAGTGCAGAATATGGCTCTTAATAACACTTTAAAAAATCACGTATTAATATTACAGAACCTTGGAGATAAGTCATTTCTAAGGTTTTCATAATTTCCTATGGTAATAGGGTTGTCTATTATGTAAAACGGCACATGTTAAGGGTAATTCACAAAAAGAGAAAAATAATTCGACAACTCAATCAAAATGTACGTATCTCGTTTAAACAATTAATTTTAACAAGATGAAAATTGGTGAAGTGTACTTTAAGGAAGAACTATGAAGATGCATACATAAATAATTTTTAATTTATTTCATCATCATCATCAGTATCAGCCAAAAGTCGTCCACTGCTGATTTATATATCTTCATCTTCGTTGTCACTCTGTAAATAAATTTCTTCTGAGCTCATAGCAATGTCTTCCGAGGCAGTTTCGTGCAAGTAGTCATGAATAATTACATTGTCACTTGTTGGGCTTAGTAACGAAAACGCATTTCCGGGTAGCGCTAACCGTATTTTCGTCTTTTGTTGAGTTGTTGACACATGCGAAAGAAGGGGGTCAGAAGACTCTAAGGCGCGGTGGAATAGGTCGAGTATTGTTGTTTTCCGATCTAATTTTCTCGTGTGGTGTTCACGGTCGTATCGCCAAAATTTATTCCGTGATTCACCAGCCTGTTCCGACACCCCCGCTTCTCCAGTCATCATAATGGGTATAGGATTTTAGCAAAAGTTTAACGAGGGCGGACCCCTTCCCAATACCGTATGATGACCTTCATCGAAGAATCAGTATAACCAGTTAAAATTACACTGATTTCAGAAAGAAATCTATGTATGTATATATAACTTTATCGCACATAAACATGTTTACAGAGAGTAAAAAAAATACAAAACAACAGTAAATTTAAGAATATGTACAACGTAACTCGAAGGTTCCGCGTTATATGTGTTTCGTTTTTTTTTGTGATGATAATACCTCATGTTATGCTTAATAGGATGCCAAAAAAATAAAATGCTAATTTTAATAAACTTTGAAGAAAAAAAATGTTTGTCATATAACATAAATTATTAAATAACCCGCAAAATAATGTTCTTTTTTTGCTGATTTTTAGATTATTTCATAGTAAATGATGCGTGCAAAGACCTGTGTTGCAATGAACTTTAAATATTATGTACAAACGGAGTTAGGTCATTTCTATGGTTTTGGAGGGTCGATTTTTGGAGTTTGACTAAATAATTAATATCTCCAAAAATAAATTTATTAAAAAAATATCGTTAAGAAGGATGCTTTTTTTCAACAATTCTAATCGATTTGGAAGATAAACACAACATGTCCGCAAAATAGCCAAAATAATCCATCGTGCCTCGGTGCGTACGTCATAGCGCTTTTCATTTTCATAACACCGCGCATATGTCCGAGCAGGGGCGTAGCTACTGCCGTATCTGCCGTATCAATTATACGGGGCCCCCGGGCCACGGGGGCCCCCAAAGCGTGTAAGGAAAAATAATAAAAACTTTTTAATTTATATTACCTCCATATAAGGGCCTCCAAATTTTTTTTATACGTGGCCCCGACAAGGCACGCTACGCCACTGTGTCCGAGCAACATTTTTAACAAATTCAAATAGAATAAAGCCATAAAACTTTGTTTTACAACTATGTATTTTCAAACAGCGGGCCCAGTTTTGTAAGGCACATTCATCCTTAGTTGCCCAATCTAGTAAACAACGTTCTCGTAAACCATTATAATTGAATATCAAATTACCAATCTCATTTTGTAAAACTTATTTCGTAGGTAAGTTGAGTACATGAAAGGTTTTGTTACCTACTGCACTTACAATATGAATATCCCAATTTATCCTTAAGAATATCTGACATAACACAAAATAATAATTATATGAAATGTAGCTACGTGAATCATACAAACATTTGCTGTTGTCTTGTAACATTTGTGGTTATGTTAACCTAATGTTAAAATACGGGGAAAAACCTAGTATAGATAACAGAACTGTATATTAGCGTTATGACGTATTTACAGTTGATAACTATTTATTAGTACCCAATGTACCCATTGACAGTAGGTATAACTCCTGATCTAGTGTATATTTTATACCTTACGTGTAATTATGAAACAATGAAGATCAAAAACCGTACGCTAATTCAATGATATCTAGTAAATAATATCAGAACGTATGTCCGAACCACAAGGTTCATAATCTTTTACACATACTTAGATCCCGCTGTATAATGTAGGTAATTGATATAAAATGAAGACAATTTTTGGTCGTCGCTGTTCACGCATTCGTCTGTGTCATTTCCTCTATTTCTTTATGAATTCAATCTCATAACTCGAAACTACTTAATAAAATATATATAGCACGTCGTAAAAACGAATATCCAAGTTTTATCCTGCTCTCAATTGTGTTACGGCATGATTGTAAAACTAAAAATAAATCATGCCGATTACGAGCAGGCCACAGGACAAATTCCTGTGTTATCTCAAAGTCATATCAATGAGGTTGAAATAGCAGACTTGGTGGTCAGATTTAATTGTTTCATTGTAACGGTCGAGCTGCTATCACAGTAAATAATATAACATTGAAGCGAGAATTACAATGTACCTTTATTACAAGAATTAGGGTAGATCCGTTCAATTATTCCGTCATGCCAGTCGAGTCATTACCATTCCCACATTATTAATGGATGGAGGAGTCATTTTCGATTATCTTGTATCAATCGTGTCACCTCGTGTGTTTATCTGTTATTCTTGGCATAATCGTTTTGTTTTTTTAACGGCCAATAGAGTTATAATGGTAATGAAAACTCAAACCGCTTAGTGGGTAGCTAGTAAAATTTAAAGTACAAACATTAATAGTTAAGTACGCAAGCAAAAGCGCATTTTGGGAGCAAGTATCATAAAAAAACTTACCATGAGAGCCTGTCGACTGCAAGGATGTGACTGATCCGTGCCGCCGAAGCCCACCGCCATTGGAACTGCTGTCTGAACTAGTGCCATATCCAGACTCCACCTGAAGAGAACAAACATTCCTTTGTAGGCGAAGTAGCGAATAAAGTTCTTCCCCGCGCAAACGGATAAATAGGGCTTTGAGCTCTAAGTTATGACAAGAAACATTAGGTATGTTTCTTCTTAATGGTGCTAGGAAATATTTTCCACTTGCGTCTTTCATTAAGGGTTCAGGTTAGTCGTAAACAAAACTCTCTCAACTAGATACTTTTAAAAACTTATAAAATAAAATAAAAACAAAGTCGATCGTCTGAAGGCGATGTTAGAGTATAAAAGTACGATTTCAGTCTTGCTAAATACGTATTGATTAAATTGCTTGCTAGATTGAGTATGTTGGAAAAATGCACGAACTCACATGCACATACAATATGCACCCAAAAAACATTACCTACTCTCGGGAAGGAAATTGCTTTTGTATTTAGGATGAATCCATCTGTAATGTAGTTTCTTCATCGATAAACCTATCCTCTTATACATGCTTTAGTAGGTCCTAGACACGTCACGTTTTCAAGTGCCTGTTATCTGAAAGTCTGCAATATTGAAATCCTAACGTATACGCTGATAAGGTGATAAAGCAACATAAAATGCTTCGAGTGCACAATAACATATTTAGTCTGTGAGTCACAGTCGAAATCGTAATTCAATTATGATTGATTACGGTTATATGCGAGTTACATTAGTACCCCCGCGAATATGGTACACAGATGTTACGCATGAAAAATTATTACCTACAGTCTATTTCAACGTGTTTACATTTTTCAGTCAGCCTCTGTAGTTTAGTTAATAGGGACCCGGTCTACGAAGCTGGAGGTTCCGGGTTCGAATCCCGGCGAGGGTATTCACTCGTATTTTTCACTAATATTAGTTCCTTGGTCATGGTCGTTAATTTATTATCCATATTATTTAAAGTATGTATATTTATGTATTTATCTGTTATGTATAACATCGCTTAAAACCCACAATACAAAACTTAATTGATGTTACCGTGATAATAAGTTGATTTGTGTAAGATTGTCCAATGATATTAATTATTATTTATTACTTATTGTATTGGAATAAAGTGAATTTTAAATCAATTCGACGCTTATCATATCATGAACAACATTATATTCCAAAATAGTACGCTCTTGCAATTGGAATTCTAGTGAAGATGCAGCGTTGTTCATGATAAGCGTCGAATTGTATACATGAACAACGAATGTACGAAATATCATTTGATATTCACAAGTGCTTTACGGTGAAGGAAAACATCGTGAGGAAACCTGCATGATCCTGCGAAGAAATTCAAGGGTGTATGTGAAGTCACTAACAAGTACTGGGCCAGCGTTGGGACCACGCAAAATAGGCACGTTTGATGTCGAGTTGTGGAAAAAATGGCCAGAATACAACAACAACAACAACAACAACAACAACAACATACATAATTAATATAATTATGAAATTGGCTGTACTAAAATCCCTCCATTCCCTAAATCCGCCCAAGTGGGAATCCATGTTGAATATAAGAAGTAATATTTCATCATATATGAAATGACCTTGTCAGAAAAGTGGCTGCTTCATATTACATGCAAATAACATGATTGTTGGATGTTTACGACCATTTCAATTGAAACTTTAGGTACCGACTTGTTAACTGGCAACAACTATGGTATTTTATTATAGGTTTTCTGTATGGAAAAATATTTTATCTAAAGCATGTTCACAGAACTGCTGATATATAATTTGGATTCCAATATGATAAAACTAGTTCTTTAATGATTTAATTAAAGCTGTAGAAAACAAAACCTAAATATTCTATTTCTATGAATCTGGGATAGCTATAATTTAATTTGACTGATAACCAAATATACTATTGGGAATTCATACATAGTGCAAAATTTTAGAATTATAACTAACATGAGACTCAAACATATTAAAATATTGTCGAGCAATCATCAACTTAAATATGTGAGTAACCCGGTTCAATAATATTTCAATATAGTGAAAAACTTTACATTAAATAAAAATACTATTGTATGTGGGCCTCCATACATGTTACTACATTTTTAGATTCCATAGTATTTTCCACCTAAGGGTGGGTTGGTAATTACTCATTCACCAAACATGAATTTTACTGGAAATCAAATGAAAATTGTATATTTATTTGGCAGTTATATTCCCATTCTTATATTACCAAATATGTTAGTAGAGCATATTATACAATGTTACATAACTAATAGGATAGAATCACAACATGAATAGGTAGTTGATTCACTCATTGATTCATTCATTGTATCTTGAGGGTAATAGATCTTTACAAATAACTTTGAAGTTTCTACAAATGAAGATGTTCATTAATATATTTACAACTAACCAAATGATAACTAAGCGATTTATCCTAGAACTCTAATGATTATGACTATAATGAGGTATGAATTTTTCAAGATCTCAGTCTGCCCAGGTCTGCCCATTACATGTTGCATTCATCCTGGTTATAATCACCTTACAATAGTGATTCGTCATTCATTGGTGCCAATTAGTCAGTAGATAACAAGATTACCATATTACTGATATCTTTTCTTATCTCAGGTAAGTAAGGTATAAGGATACTTTATGATAAGTGGAGTAGTTCTGTAATTTTCTAACAGATAGGTATTTATTATTCACACCTCTAGTTCTCCTTGAAAGTCCAATATGTTTGAATTCTCACACATATCGGAATATTAAACAGCATTAATGACTTTATTTGTAGTCGAGAACAATGTATTAAATGGTTTTAGAAAGCATAATTCAATTTAACACATAAACAGTACACATTTTTAATATTTTTAGTTCAAATTCAATATGACATGCATCCACACTGTAATATATTTATAAAATGCAAGTATATGTATTTAACTGTAACCTACAAAAGGTTGAGAGAAACAAGAGTTTTCATTTTTCCAATTTGTACCTACATATTTACATTGCATTGTGATCTTTAGTCCCAGCGCTCAGTGTGGCATGTAATGAAACAATCATGGGCAATTAGTGGCATTGCCCAGTCATGACCTGTTGCTAATTACTGACACTTCTATTGCACTTGCATTAAAAGTTTGCAGGTATTTAAGATTCTTTATCCATCTGGCCATGACTATTTGCTTTTCTATTGTGGATGTAAATGAGGTATGAAATAACAACAAGAGTGACCGTAGTTGTGGTCTTGTTGAGCAATTTTAATTCTTTCATTAGGTTTCACTTACGTTTTAGAGTAGAATATGAAATGAGTTTATATTTATCCAGTTCACCAGGTATTTGATGTATCTTAGATTAAGAATTTCATAATTACTCACTTTAAATGACTCCAAAACATCAATCCATTGCTGTTTTTCCTCGGGGCTCGTCGCTCGCAAGTACCACACGCAATCATTAACGGAAACATCGAAACGACAGTCATCAAACTCATGGGCTGTAACAAAATCATATAATAATTACAACAATTTTGTAAAGAGCTGATACTAAGCAAATCCAAGGTCTTCCCGACTAAAATATCTTAAAATTAACTTGTTTATCTATTAAATAGTATCGGAGTGAGTAGGAAGAAACTAGTCATTGCAAGGGCAAATACATTTTTTGTCCGGCTCTGATACGGACGAGTAATTTAAAATGATTTACCTTAACTTTGGCTTTCTTCAAGCATAAGGCACCGCGACATCCAAGATTGCTCTCTAATTCGCTTTTGTAATATGATAAAGTTGAATCCTTCAAAACAATAAACCTGTCCTGCCAACCATGAATATAGTTTGTCCATTTACTCAAGTATCCACGAAGCTCAGCATTCCCACCTTCCTCGATATCTGAGTTATCACTCATTGTTAAATTATCTTCAGACATAATGAAACCAATTTCACCAATATTTTTACATAAAATCTACACAAAAAAAGTAGAAAATAAAAATAACAACAAATACTCGACCGTCAGCGACGACGAATGAAAAGTTGCACAGATAACGAAAAAAAGTAGATATTCGTAGTCACGTTCTGTCGTCAGTAAATCAGAACGGCAACATAATAAAGATAACGCGTAATCGACTCGACTTATCTTCAGTCGATTGTTTTTTTTGTGAACACAGTCATATTGCGCTGTAACGCAGTGCATTACTTCCGGCTGTCATGTGATTCCGAAATTTAGCCAATCAGATACATACTGCGTTCAAAGTACGATTATTCCGATTGGTCGATATTCAGATACCGCCAAAACATATTGCAACGAGCCAATGAGACCTCGTTCTTTCAATAAACAAAGCGCAATATCCGTTCAAAATGGCCGACCAAACTGTGCCTATTTCTGTTCCATCAGAAAGCCCGTGAAACTTACAAAATGGAAAATAAATGAAGGTGCATTCGTATCACAAGGGCAAATATTATTTTTATACAATGATTCGTCAGGTCAAAGCAGTGAAATAAAGAAATACAAAGCCGTTCGCGCGGGTACGATATCGTGCATCAAGGTAAAGGAAGGCGACATTGCAGAGCCGGGGTGAGTGACGTCACGTTAAACTAATCTTTTACGTATTCTCTTATAATTTTTACTTACATATTTTAATAATGTTTCATTCATAATAAGTACGTAATTTTATGAAGTGT
>JALPQI010018668.1:0-22308 GCA_025490895.1 Thaumatotibia leucotreta
CATGCGAATACAGACAAAACATTATTTGTCTTATTCACATTATGTCTTTTCTTAGGGGCCTTAGGGCTGATTTTTCAATCCTCAAATAAACATATCTGTTAGTTATAAATTATCACCATTATTTTCTCAAATCATCAGTCAAAAAATGACAGAGCTCACATTTATTTGACATGTATTGTTAACTGGGGTTTGAAATATTAGTCCTTAATATAATAATTCCATCTAAACTAACGAATCTAAACAGAATTGTAACGATACATACTTAATACTTCATTGTAAATCACATGTGTAGTGTATATAGAATAATTCTATAATTATTACAGGAGTTTTATATATCAGTGTTATTAGGTATTATGCAGTGAAAGCGAGATAATAGTTGTTATCACACCAAACAAAATGTCACTTGCATAATATATCAAGCTCAGACATACAAGTGTGTCACATTTAATCTCCCAAAAACAAGTTGAGCCGAAGATGTGTTATCAAATTTAATTACGTCATCATTGTCTTATCACTAGCACAGTAAACAAGAACTAACATGAGATCAAGCTATTGGGAGAATTTACATTTAGTGTTTATCTTATGCTCAAATACGCATGATGACTGGCAAGTCAAATCAACTTAATATTATTTTTTCGAACTGACAAAACTATTGCCGCTATGAATTTATATGAAATACACAAAACTGACGTCACGTTTGTATACTGCCAATATTACCTACTCTTTTAAGTTTTTTCCAATTTATTAAATAGAAGTTCTGTAGAAAAATGACTGCAATCTACATTTTAGTAATAATTTCTTCTTGTATTATGTCGTGCATAATGTGAAATATTTTATTTCACATTATGCACCACATCATTTTTGTCAATTCGGCTCAGAGACTCTTAACTACTCCAGCCAGACTGACGTGCGTCACATAATATAAAAATAATAAGAACATGTAGATAACTAGATGCTCATTCACCACACATCAAACATCTACTTTTTAATCAATTAATTAATTTAAATTTTGCTTAAAAATTGCTGTTGCTGTGCGTGCCTTCACAACGTTTTTGAATCATATATTTCGAAACCTTACATGGCGACCGTGACAGCGTGACGCTCGTAATACACCAGAATAAGCCGTATGTGACACATTTTACAATATTTCGATGCGCCTATTTATCTACAGTTACTCACTATAGTGCAGATCTTTCGCCGTAACACTTGAAAGACAACATACTCATCCCCATACTGAAAGTTCATCGTAATGGTTGGTAGACTCGGTCGGTATCGGGATTGATCGTCGTTCCGTTCCACCCCGTATAAGATACTTATAAAATAAATATATTGAAATAATCGTTTTTGAGATAGAAATAATTCCATGAGTAAATAATAAATAAATATCTTGGGATTGGGACATCTTACACAAATCGACCTAGCCCCACGGTAAGCTCAATTAACCCGGCGGGAGTGTGGCAGGGTATCTCATACCCTGTGTTTGACTTATGTCAATATATTTAGAGTTTATTTTTGTTTAACTTTTTTTCACCACACTCTCGCCGGGTTAAGGCTTGTGATGTGGGTACCAGGCGACGATATACAGGGTTACTTTTTCACCAGTACAAAAAATCAACATACGTAATAGTAGTCCAAGTTACAGAATACTAGCATTTTTTGTTACCACCCCTTTAGAACAAAAAAACTAAAATACCGATGCTTGAACTTATCCGCAAACCTGACAAGAAAATTGGACGCATTACGCATTATCAATGTACATAACTAGCAAATCACACGAACTGGCAACTGTTTGTTTACAACGTCATCGCCCGCGGCATGACGGGTTGGAAAAACCCCACTGGGTATCAACTTATGATTATGACTTGGCAAAACAATCTTACTTGATCCCAAATCTTCCTTCATACTTGCACTACAAGTACACTACAAGGCAGCACGGGCTTAGGACCGTAAAAATAAAGAATTTTTCTGTGTGTGAAGTTTGTCGAATGTTTTAAATTATGTCTGGGAAACGTGATAAAATTACAAAGTAGGATAGAAACTTTCTTCATTGAGGCGTATTTAAAAATTTGAAATCACCTTTATGCACAATGATTGGAATCAAAAAAACATACCTAAGTAATGGAGTCCATTTCTCGTACTATTTTATTAATTCACATACTTAAGCAAGTGGTTATCTAAACACATTCTTGCCCGTTTTTGAATGTTTCCTTCGATATTTCCCAACACAAGTCTGTAGTTCTCACTTTTAAGTTCATCAAATGCACTTATTATTAGATTTTTTAAGTCTTTTAAATTTTGGGCCTACCCGCCGTTTCACTTCACCTCACAAAAACAGTCACACGGGGTCAAATCTGTTGACCTGGCTGGCCATGGCTATAACACTGGCATTTTCCAGGCGGGGCACATTTTCCCCAATGAGAAAATAACTAGGTACGAACCATTTCGTACGAGCAATTTCCGACTGAAGGTAGTACGATGCGGCACGCGTGCACATACCTATGTCAAGCGTGGGACTGACCCTGACCTAGTCATCGAGATTAAGGTAACTGCTATGTTGCCAACTCGTGCGCCGACCGGCAGGTCGCTCACCCCTTTCCGCCGCCCTCTGCGTCCCGCACCCCGTTGACGTCTTGTCATTAGTAAGCCCATCATTTTACATTTGCATGAAGGATAAATTAATAATAAATGAAAAAAAAAATATGTCAATTTTATTTGATAAATGTAATCTATTATCGATACCAAATACGTGGTAAAATTTATTGTACCGGTGAAAATGTAACCCTGTATATAATAGATAGATACATAATATAGATATTTAAATACATAGACAGCCATGACCAAGGTACAAATATTTGTGATAAATAAATACACAAATAATGCCCTCGCCGGGATTCAAACCCGGAACCTCCAGCTTCGTATTAGGCAGGGTCACTACCAACTAGGCTACGGAGGCTGACAAAGAATAAAGTTATTATATTTATTAATGAATGAGTTGGCCGCTCAATGATTTCCTACACTACAAATTCCAAAATAGCACACATTTTTGATTGGTGGTTGTTTCAAAATAACCGGTTGCATGTAGTGCAATCAGCCGGCGCGCCGAAGCGTGGTCGCCGGCAATTCCGACCATCACGCAAACTAGCAACATCCTCCTTTTTTATTATACGACATCGCATCCAATTATAGGTTTATTAAGCATACTAACCAATGAAATGATCAGCCTCTATGGACTACAAAACTGCAATCAATCTAGTGTCAGTGTTGCATCGACAACTATTTGAAGTAAAGATTTTGCAGAATTCGAGTTTTTTTATCTATCAGCCTCAAAAGCTGGAGTTTCACGGTTCAAACCCAGGTGAAGGCAATTATTTGTGATTGATTGAAAAGATTTCACGAACCCCAGTTTCAACTTTAACCTTCTTATCTTACTCTAATGATTATAACCGATGCAATATTAAATTATTTCAATTTTGTTTACGTCTTACAACATCATTTATTTATCAATTTAATCATCAATAGTTATAGAAGCGTTCCTGCTATTTTAAGACATATGTTAAGAACGTCGAAATAAACTGCTAGATGACAATACACGATGCATTTACTGACCTTGTAATATGCAATGACATTATCTTGTAGGTACAATACATACTTATGTAAAATGAGACGGAGTGACATATCTGAAGTAATGCTAATCCGTCCAGTTTAACATATCGACAGCAGTATGTATAACATTTGAAAGTCAGGACAAAGTATACGACTAAAACGAAAAGGCTCTCATAAATATATTAAAGAAATCGTTAGTTGACGACAAAATCGTGACATGGCAAAGTATAAAAGCGCCCAGCTCGCTTTGTTTATTACGATTATTATTTAGATACCCACGTTATTTAAGCCTAGTATTGACATGGACCCATTACTTTAAAATTATTTGGTGCCTACTTAGTCATTTGTAGAACGATGGAACCAATGTTGGACACTTTTAGCTGACATGCACCAGTGACGAGATAAGAAGGAATGCACATTATTGGGTATAGATACATGTCCATTACTGGTGCCGTCACCCTATTTTCTGTACTATGTTTGTACGTATTAGGCCATAGGCATACATCATATCATATCTAAATGTATCATAGCTCAGACTATCAGTACCCACAACACAGGTCTTAGTTGAGCTTACAATGGGACTAGGCCTAGTTGCATGATATTGTCGCAAATATACAAATTATGTATATTTTTTTTTCTTACCGTGTGGTGACGGCAGTAAGAACACATTTGTCACCACCCCAACTCCTCCTGCGGGTGTCGTAAGAGTCGACTAAGGGATTGAAGTGTCACTGGCCATTATTTGATAAAATATTGATGATGGGCAGCAGCGTCATCATAGTGGACACGTTACTGCGATCGCCAATCTGCTTGTCCAGCGTGGCGATTATGGGCATTTACCTCCTAATGCGTCTATACGCATAGTTAATAGGAGAAGCCTACGTCCAGCATAATTTATTTATTTAGAAATATATTTAGTCGTGATGTTTCTCTCTTAACCCACCACATCGCTACTTGTGTTGGGGTCGTTATCTATATTGCTATATCAGATACAGTAGCCGTACCAACCATGAGTTGGAAAGTGAAGGATACGTTAAGTTTTACACGATACGTAATACATTTTTCATCACACTTGCTGTCTGAGCGCGCCATTGCTTGCATGCATAGCGGGAGTAATAGAAAAGTGAATTTCCCTAGGGAGTAATATAAATGTTAGTACGTCATTTAATAATATTTTGTCTTAAAAAATATTTTTTTGTCGGCAAGTGTGATGATTGATGAAAAACATTATATGCATCACGGTCGGTAAGTGGAATACTAACTCGAGTCATTAAAAGCCCTCCGCCTGCGGCGTCGGGCTTCTAACAGTCTTGTTAGTATTTCCGTACTTACTTCCCTTGATGCACAATGTACTATTATAGCGCTCGCACTGACATTAGAGCGAGCGCCATGGCCTGCTTTACGTATCTATCGAGTAAAATGTTACCGATACTTGCAAAGTCATGGTATGGTTACTGATACAGCTTGAACCCGAGGCGAGCGGTCAATACGCGGGTACATTGTAACTCAAATGAGTGATTAATTTATTTATGAATATTGCTTCAATAACCGGGATATTGTGTATAATTTTAGAATGTTTTTATCGCCGAGAAGACTTACGATCGAGACATCTGCTTTTAATAATTGAAATGTCATTTTGATGGACCTGTATTTTAAGGCCCCTTCATTTCTCTCATTTTGTTCACTTCACGTTGTCTTGGCAACTCATGCAACTGCATTTGACAGTGCGTAGAATAATATTATTAGTTTAGGCACTGGTCTCACCGCGAGCTACTAAAAGCTATAAACACGAACAAAAGATACGCACTCCCGTGTAAAAAAATCAGCTATCAGCTATCGCCGCTGGGCGAGTATCACCGTGTCTCTTTTATTTACACAGGAGTACGTAAAATTTTGATGAGATTAGTCTCTGTTACTCGAACGAAGGCGTCATTAGAGTGACAGAGATTGTTCTCGAAATTGACGAATTACGAATTTCGCGGTATTAAATGTAACATATCGTCCACAGACTAGGCAACGTCCCATGCCGCGAGGCGTCCGTCATCATCGCAATATCCAGCCCGCATCGACGGGACTCCCTAGCCGCCGTCTCGCTCTGCATCGACCGGCTCAAGGCGCAGGTGCCCGTGTGGAAGCGAGAGGTCTACGAGTCTGACGCTCCCGCCTGGAAGGAGAATGTCGAATGTGCGTGGAGTTCTAGCAATACGCGTGCGCTGAATGGACAAAAAGTTTGACGTTTTTGAAGTATCCGTGCGTAGACAAGTTGCCAATCACTAATCAGTCAGTATCATAGTAAAAAAAATTACTTACTTGTAGTTAAGGGCCTTTAATGAAATAGTAAATTACATTACATGCCAAGGCCGTTTAAGTGAGAAATGTCTCGGATGTCGTGTAATTGTAGCGGCAGGCGGCAGGCAGCAACTTAGTTTAGCGCAGCGGCCGGCAAAGTGCTGTTTGCCGGCCGGAGGGCAGAAAACAGGTGTACGGCCGCTCTAAGGCCTTAACTGTGTACAATTTTTTTGGAATCGACCCATATATCATAGTTTTCTGTCTCTGCCACTCTTATTTTTAGTACAATAAAGACCATTGATATTCGTTCGAAACTGAGCTTAAACGATTGGCATCTTATAATGATTTAAACTTTCACGATTATCACTCATATTTTAACGACGAATGGGTCTTAATCGCGTAATCTACATTTAATATTATTCTGACGTTTCGGACATGACGTGGTCGCAGGCAGGTCTACATAATATAATAATAAAATCGTCGTTAAAATATGATTGGCATCTTGTCTACGCAACGCACCCAGCTTTTTTAGGCCCACTTGAACAATCAGCTATAATCTATTACTACCAGGGATCGGACAAATGTGCGTCATTGTTCGCAATAATATGGACATAGCACCAAATTTGATTGAATGAATAATTAAACGAATAATTTCTTGAAATTTCATGTCGAAGCTTTGAGGGGTCTATTCACAAGGTTTTCATAGTACCCGGTGTCAAAAAGTTAATTTTCTGAAAATGATTAAATGAATAATTATTCAATCAACTTTTGAGTCATGTCCATATTATTGCGAACAATGACACACATTTGTCCGATCTCTGATTACTACAAATACCAGCCATCTGCAGAAATGGTTTTGGCAGAATCAATTTAATAAATTAAATACATTCTCGAATAACATAATATGTGCACATAGCTGGTATTTGCAGTAATAGGACGATATGCTTATATTTACTATTTTGACAGTTTAGCACTGAATATCGTATACGACTCTTAATATTTATTTAAATGTAACACCTTATTGGGTGAAAAACTTTTGCTTCTTCGCAACATATGGACACTTTTTAACCAGAAAACAGCTCGTTATTCTTTGTTAAAATAACAGGAAATTCCAAATTTTATATGTGGCAGGAATGTCTTATTTTTAGAATGACATGTATAGAGGTCATTAGCGTCAATTCGGTTCGCAACACGTTTGATTTGTTTGTGTGACATAGCATTTTTTGTCAATGCCATTTTTTTTCTCATTTTATTCATATCGCGAACATAGCTCAAAAAACTAGGCTATAAGAACGTTTAAATCGGTTATACAAAACAGCAGCACTCTTAATTGTATACCCTAAAGTTGTCTGGAAGAAATCGCTCATTAGTGATAACTGATAAGATAGATAGATAGGCTGTTGTCTACCTCTTTTTTTCTTTTTCTATGAGGTGTACAATAAATAATATTGTATTGTATTGTATATCGCTGGACCTTAATACAAAAATCGTAAGTTTTAACGAACCGAGCAGGCCATGCTACTTACCTACTACATTCAATTCCGCGTGAATAGTTCCTTATCTTGTTACCTCACTAGTGATCTAGAACGAAGACACTCGAATATTTTGTATAGATAAGTCTTACGAGTAATTACTCTATGTATTAGGTACAAGGCCACTGCGGTTTCATTTGCAATTTGTTTTGCACGATGCCTATGATGGAGAAGACAGGATTTTTGGCTTAAATTATTTTCGTTATTCTTTTTCTGTCGCGTCGACATAATATGTCATTGTTTCATTCCCGATGTTCCCGTTACATAAGCATTATTTTTATACAGAACCTCCTTCTTTTTAAAATCGGTTAAAACCTAGAACAAAATCGAAATGTTATAGTTCGTTATGTGATTTTCTTATTTGTTATTGTATACCAATACTTCATTGTATAGGTAAGTCGTGAGTCGTGATATAAATACAGCAATTTTAGTAATAGGTAAACGTCATAATATGACAATAATAATATGTTTCCACAGATACAATATAGTTATACGTGTACACGATTTAAACATAATATAATTATATCTTACACGCTTAGCGTTATTATAGTCAATAATAATATTAGAAGTACATATATTTGACTATTAATTGTGTGGTGCATACAATGTATTATTTAGAAATATAATAATATTATATACGTGTATTTAATGAACTACCTATTCATTGTTTGAACAGCATGCTACTTGCAATATTTGCATGATATTATGTACACAAGTTATTTTTCAATACTATTGTTATAGTAAAGTACTGTCAGCAAAGAAATGTCTACCACTTTTAGACCATATTATTTGCACGAACATATTGAAAATCGAAAAGGGCATACCGCAATATCTTAGCTTAATGTACATGTTCATGAATTTCATTTATTATTTAGGTTATTTTTAAAGGTTGTATTTTTCAGAGTGTTACATAAATAGTGGTGATTTTAAGGGCATATTCACTAACGTAATTTTGACTAAGAAAATATTTTTTCTGCCAAGATTTTTGTGTGGACTGTTGGCATGCCTAGATAGCTTGGCACATACAAAAAAATTCCCACATTTCCCAAATTAGTATTACACCAATAAGACCCTTAAACGGATAGCCACTATTTTAGTTACACCTGTATAGTTATTTACTGAACAAAGTTGAACAATTTTTTCATCTGTTGCACTGATTTATAAATGAATTATTTTTACAATAAAGTACTTTGTTAGTTATGTTACGTATTTTATTTTACGATGTAAGTTTATCCCATATTAAAATACGGAATTTACAACCGATTTCTAAAAGGAAGAATGTTCTGAATTTGCTGGTTTATTTTATCTGGATGCATTTTTTGTACCGATATCGATATTTAGAAAATTAATGCTAATATTGCAGTAAATAATAAGTTGATTTCCTAACACAAACTACCTTTATCATAAGATAATTAAGAAATAAAAAATCTATACAGACGGACTAATTATCGTCTGCTGACAAGCAAAACTCACTATAAAAACTGTCACTACTCTTAGCAACCTCTTATGTGAGTATTTAATCATAACTGAGATAAGAGTTTTACTTCAAGTAGGTATTTGTTACTTGGTGAGTTTTGGTTGTCAACCGACGTTTTAATGAAGAATTCGCGCATCTAGAAAATGCTTAATTAATGATACAAGTAACCTACTCTCTCAAGTTTATATCAAATTTCATAACGATTGTAATTATTACACTAAGAACGTGTAAGTTACTAGTTTTAATGCTATGCAGCAATGAAATACACATTCCTTACACTCAGCTGTTCATATTTGCTGAACGAACATGTTAAAGGTAGAACAATATTATTATGAATAAAGAATTTACATAGTAGGTATGGTATTCGTGAGTAGAAAGCAAACAAAGTGTAATCAAATATGACTGAACTTTTTATGAAAACACAAATCAAAATATTTATTGACTAAATATTTTGATTTGTGCTTTTATTTTTTCCCCAGTAGTCACACTATTTAATACTATATAAATTATAAAATTTATAAATATTGGATGTCATATACCAATGAAAAAAACGACCAAGATCACCAACGTCCGAGGTGAGAACGAAAGTCGGTGATCTTGGTCGTTTTTTCTTTGGTATATGACATCCAACCTATCTACATATCTTGTCCGTGTCCACCCACTGCTTGGCATATGCATCTTCTTTATTACGCCACTTTCCTCGGTCCTGCGCTAGGCGCATCCACTGCTTTGTTGCGGTTCAGATGTCGTCGAACCATCTTGTCGGTGGTCTCCCGACAGATCTTCTTGACCACCCTGGTCACCATTCAGTAACCTGCTTCGTCCACCGTCCGTCGCTACTTCTCGCCAAGTGTCCTGCCCCTGCCCATCTCCACTTCAGCTGTGCGATTCGTTTACCGACGTCAGATTCAATATTTTTAATAAATATGACTGACTTTCCATAGCATTTGATCTATTTGAAGTCTAGAACTAAAAATGTATGCGAACTCAGTTGGTGATAATGATAAAACCAAGATTGTGTTCTGTTCAAGTGCGTCATTAATGTCATTATGAAATAATGCAGTTTTTAGATTTGTTTACACTTTTTTTGTTTTCTACTACCGAACAGTATAAGTACCTTGTTTTCGATATATTTGAATGGTACATTTCCATTTGAATGGATCAGCTAAGTATATAATGAATATAGCTATGATCGTACAAATACGTCATCCTCTGTAGTAAAACGTCCCACTTTGTCGCTAATGACTGAATTTGCTTGTAAGTTGAATTAAATATGAATTATATGTCTACGCCAAATTGGGCCGTTTTACTGAAAAAACTCACATATTTGGACTATTTGGAGGGTAAAGGGCTCCTTTATTAATTCGAACACCATACACAATTGTACAACTAATAAGTAATAACCACCCTAATAGGTATAGGTATAAAGGTTTTGATGGTCGCCAGCATAGCTCAGACTGGAGGTTCCGGGTTTCGAATCCCAGCGAGTCAACGTGTTTTCACGGATATTTTGTTTTCTATGCATTTGTATGTATCTATGTAATCTATTTTATACAAGGTGGCTAAAAATAAGTGCATATTTCAGAATTAGTAGTTCTAACTAGCATACTTGTAGTACCTAAAAGGTAAGTATTTTCAAAAAAGAAATTGACCCTTCTGAAAGTATCAAAAACCTCCTATAGCAGCATTTTTTAGCCCCAGAACCTCACAAGGTAAGGGGACAATGAACTTATTTTTGGGTACCCTGTTTATCATCGCGAACAAGCTACGAACAAATAAAACATGGACGCTGCACACCGTACTAAATTGCCTTTCAAAAACGGTCGTGAATTTTAGTTGACAAGTGTCACCCCCTCTTCATTGCATCACGGTAATGAATTTCATTATCAGCCTATAAAAAATTAAACCGCCATTTAAAAATAGTTGTGTTTGGTCTATCAAAGCTTTGATTGGCTATATAATATATATAAAAAAATGTCAAAGATGTTGTGTTGTAAGCGCGGTGTTAGGAAAAGCGCTATGTCCTGCCCATCTTGGCACAATGGAACAATTGTTCTTGGGGCATTTTTGACCTAGCATTAGACGGCCATGTTATATATGAACGCTGACTAGCTTAATTGAGCTTAGTGTGGAACTACCTATAGTTTGCTTTGTGTAAGATTGTAATGTCCTGGTCCCAATTTAACCACGTTAACAAGTGCTACAATTGTAAATTTACTGTTTCTCCAATCGCAGGCGTCTATAGGCTACAGATACGGCTTATCATCTGAAGGGCCGTGCGTTTGCTTGCCACCAACATAAAATGTAGTTCGGGAACTTTAATTAGCCAGCAAGATTCTTTTTTGCGAAGCAAAATTACAATTGCCACAAAAAACAAGACAATTGTAGGTAGCGAAATTCCGATATAAGCCGAACCTCATGTCAAGATTTAATTAAATTGCACTAAATTAGTAGGTAATCATTTTATGTTGGTGGCTAACAAGCACATGGATCGTCGCATAGTAAGCGGTAGCTGTAGCCTATGGAGGCCTGTGATGCCAGTGATATTTTACAATTGTCACACTTGTAATTACGGTGAAATAGGCCACTGATATTTATTTATAGGTTAGACCTTCAACTATTGTAATTTGACAGGCGACCCCTCCCCTCCCTCGCCCCCCGAGACGGTGGACAAGAGCCTCATCCAGATCAACGTGTCCACAGAAGAGCTGCAGAAGAGAATACAGAACTTCATAGAGAGGAAGAGAGAGCAGGTAATCTGTCAACAAATTCTTTACCTAATAATTATAATCTCGTCGTGCTTGTCTATTGATCGTTAGAGATCAATGTTGGGAAGTAGGTACTCCATTTTTTAAATGCTTTTTAATTGTTTTCCAAACTATACAATTTATATAAGTACATATATTAAATCTAACTAACCTGTATCTGGGCATTTCTCCGAGCGTTTCAACCGCCGTGACTTCGGTGGCAGCCTTATCACACGAAACCCGTGAGTGCTAGAACTTTTGGATACATTGGTAGACGTAGTTGACAACTACGAAGATATCCGTGTTATGTTATATATGTTCGTTGCCGTTGCCGCCGAGATTTGAGCTGCACTTTTCACTTACGATCAGGTGGAGTCGAGCCACTTTGTTGTGCCAATATAAAAAAGGCGTCCGCGATGTAGACTTAATTGAAAGTAGTATTCATCAACATGTTAAGATGTTCTATTGTTGCTCTTTAATATGGACAACAGCCTCAAATATCATTGTATTATATAAAGGTGAACATCAGCAACATCCACGATTTCATCCCAGGCGTGGACACGCAGAGCGAGACGGAGGACACGTGCGCGCGCGTGCGCACGCAGTTCGTGCGCCGGAGCGACTCTAAGGGACATCTGAAGAGTGAGTTACGCCATCAATAATATATGGGCATTTTCACTTTTCGATAGACCCTACGTAAATCATCAAATCTTAAAGAATTACGATACAATTGCAAAAAAAAAATAAGTTCGAAACCAGTGGAGACAAATTAACACGTCGTACGTTAACACGAGTTACGTACACGTTTTCAGTACATAAGTATGAGTCGCTTAACTTCAAACCCGGGTAAATCCACTCCGTGAATAGAGTTGAAGTTTTAAGAAAAACTAGGCAATTGCAATTAAATATGCACTCGGTAGAGTGGATTTACCCGGATTTGAAGTTAAGCGACTCATATTATTATGGCCCTCCGAAGATTTCAACCTGCCGTAAAATTAACTACTTCTCGCACTAGCGCGTAAAAGAATCGTCATCTGTACTGAAAACGTTTATTTCGATGTTGACTTTCGATGATTTACGAAGGGGCCATCGTTTCAGCGACATTAGCGACATCACCCAATTAGGGTGACATTAATTTCAGTCAGGTTCGTAACGACAATTAAGTACGGTATTTAGGATTTTCAGTTTGATCGGCGTTTTTATAATATAGCTTATAGTTTACAAATTAACACCAAACCTAACATTTTTATTGAAATTTAATGTTTAATTGTCTTTAGAAACCTGACTAAAATTAAGGGTTTTTTAATCTCACGCTAATTGGCAAAAGTAAAAAACTATATACCTATCGTAATAGCTCCAACTAAAAAGGGTGACAAAAATCGTGATACATAATAAAAATCAGAGTAGGGTTAAGTAATCTGATTACCTACTTCTTTAAATTACATTTGTGTGTGTACTTTGTAATTTAGTTTACAATAAATGGGCCCACATAAGGTTTCATTCTTCTATCAAAAAACAATGGTCTCTATTTTGTAGTACGAAAGGTGCACAACGAATGGGGCCCACAGACCGTCTCTACACCCCCAGCTCTTCCTGGCGCGATATCGGAGCGAGTACTCAACATAGAGAAGTTTCTCAACATGGGGCCTGTGGCCCCCGACATATACAAGAGACTGAAGGACATGGAAGATAGGATAGCGCAGCTGCAGGCTATATCGCCGGAATACGCGGACTTTTGGGTGAGCGAGATAAATCATAGAGTCATTTCTTAACGAGGGGCCTGGAGCCCCGATATCTGTAAACTACTGAGGAATATTGGCTGCAGGCTATATTGCCGGAGTACCCGGACTTTTGGGTGAGTGTCAGTTGTAGGACTCAATATACAGAAGTTTCTTAACATGGGGCCTGTGGCCCCCGACATATACAAGAGACTGAAGGACATGGAAGATAGGATAGCGCAGCTGCAGGCTATATCGCCGGAATACGCGGAATTTTGGGTGAGTGTCAGTTATAGGACTCAAAATAGAGAAGTTTCTCAACATGGGGCATGTGGCCCCCGATATATACAAGAGACTGAAGGACATGGAAGATAGGATAGCGCAGCTGCAGGCTATATCGCCGGAGTACGCGGACTTCTGGGTGAGTGTCAGTTATAGGACTTAATATAGAGAAGTTTCTCAACATGGGGCCTGTGGCCCCCGACATATACTGAAGGACATGGAAGATAGGATAGCACAGCTGCAGGCTATATCGCCAGAATACGCGGACTTCTGGGTGAGTTACAGTTATAAGACTCAACATAGAGAAGTTTCTCCACATGGGGCCTGTGGCCCCCGACATATACAAGAGACTGAAGGACATGGAAGATAGGATAGCGCAGCTGCAGGCTATATCGCCAGAATACGCGGACTTTTGGGTGAGTGTCAGTTATAGTACTTAATATAGAGAAGTTTCTCAACGTGGGGCCTGTGGCCCCCGACATATACAAGAGACTGAAGGACATGGAAGATAGGATAGCGCAGCTACAGGCTATATCGCCGGAGTATGCGGACTTTTGGGTGAGTGTCAGTTATAGGACTCAATATCGAAAAGTTGTGTCGTAACAAATGTGCTTACCATAGAAAAAATCAACTGCGAAAGACTCTGGTTGTCACGGGATTCGAACCCGCTTTCTCTGGATTGCCGTTCCAACGTGCTTCCAATTACACCTTCCGTCGATCACAGCGAACTTTTCCTATGGTATTGTGAATCTAATCACTAGCGACATATGTACTTAATGTTTCGAAGGTACTACAACCTTAAGCCACTCCTAAGACGTATGCCTCACATAATCGTCCGCAAACTCGGCAACTTTCCGTTGCATTGAGTTTGCTAGAGAGGGCGCTGTTATCAATTCAAGATTAGAAAATATCAATTTGTTTTTATAATTAAACCTTGGTTAAACATTGATATTGGAATTACTTTTTTACAATGCGGATAATCCCACAATGTCGTAACAAATGTGCTTACCATAGAAAAAATCAACTGCGAAAGACTCTGGTTGTCACTGGATTCGAACCCACACACACACACGTTTCTCAAAATCAAATATATATGTGTTTAGGCACTAAAGAAGTGAGAAAATATAATAGCGTAGTTACGGGTTATATCGCCGGAATATGCGGACTTTTGGATGAGTGAGATAACTTCATAGAGTAATTTCTTAATACTGAAGAATATAGGATAGCACAGCTGCAGGCTATATCACCGGAGTATGCGGACTTCTGGGTGAGTGTCAGTTATAGGGCTCAATACACCGTGTTTTTATTGATTTCCGTTAAATTAAAGGGAAGCTTATTTAGGCCAAAAATTATCTATTTCTCTAAGAAACTAGTGTCTTAACTCTTACTGTTTATTTATTTATGTATTTAAACTTAATTGCACAAAACAAAGAAAATTGTACAAATGGCGGACTTAATGCTAAAATGCATTCTCTACCAGTCAACCATTGGGCCAAACAGACACATTTTAGTTGGTGCTCAACTCGAATAATTATTAAAGATATAGTAATACCAAATGACTATAACAATACCTACAATTACATACTACTACTTATATAATAATTAAAAAAACTACTGTTATTGAGTTATTAAAAAAATAAGTTTAATGCTGCGACCATATATAACATGGACGTCTAACACCAGCTCAAAAATGCCCCCAAAATCAATTGTTCAATAGTGCCAAGATGGGCAGGACATGGCGCTTTTCTAAACACCGCGCAATTTTCTGCGCAACACCTTTGACAATTTTTTATAGAATATAGGCAATAAAAAGTTTGATCGACCAATCACAACTATTTTTAAATGGCGGTTTAAGTTTTTATAGGTTGACATTGAAATTCATTGCCGTGATGCAGTAAAGAAGGGGTGATATTTGTCAACTAAAATTCAGGACTGTTTTTGAAAGGCAATTTACTATGGCGTGCGGCTTCCATGTTTTATTTGTTCGTAGGTTTAATGACAATAATGACTGAACAAGTGTATTGCAACCTTTATTACATCCTAATGTTACTTATTTTGACATGTGCCGTCAGCAGCCGTTAGTCGCCCGAGATCTTATTTTTAAGGTTCTCTCACACTTACCATTACAATTAGGTATTATGTATGAAAACGAAAAATTTTTTTTTTTAATTAACAAAAGCCGATATACCAGGCAACTTCTATTAATGTTCCAAGTAACCTTTCCAATTTAACAGAAATCGATAAAAACACGGTGTATAGAGAATATACAAGAGGGTGAAAGACATGGAAGACAGGATAGCGCCTATATCGCCGGAGTAGGCGGACTTATGGGTGAGCGAGATAACTTCATAGAATAATTTCTTAACAAGATATCTGTAAACCAGCGAACAATATAGCGTTTGATAGAATACTCGTATAGCGAAGATTTTTTCCGTGAAATGTGACAAGTTGACATCACTCTTGAGCAACTTTATTATTACCAAATTATGTACTATGTCTGTCAAAGAAAATGACGAAACCCAAGCAGTCTCCATGACAATATCCCGGGTCATCTTTTCTGTCCATTCATTCATTGTGTGTCAGCCTCCGTAGCCTAGTTGGTAGTGACCCTGCCTACGAAGCTGGAGGTTCCGGGTTCGAATCCCGGCGACGGCATTATGTGTGTATTTATTTATCACAAATATTTGTTCCTTGGTCGTGGCTGTCTATGTATTTAAGTACCTATATGTATCTATCCATTATATACATCCTCGCTTGGTACCCAAATCACAAGCCTTAATTGAGCTTACCGTGGGACTAAGCCGATTTGTGTAAGATTACCCAAGATATTATTTATTGTTATCATGAATACAATATTTCCATACAATTTTCCAGAAAACGCAAAAGGATGCAAGCGATAACGACCAAAAGCCAACCATCGACTTCGTGTACTCGGCCGACGACATCGCTCGCAAGATCGAACAGCTGGAGAAAATGGAAGACATGTGATAAAAATTACTACTATAAAAAAATCTTAGTACATTGGTACTAAGCTGCCTACGAAGCTGGAGGTTCCGGGTTCGAATCCCGGCGAGGGCATTATTTGTGTATTTATTTATCACAAAAAATATTTGTTCCTTAGTCATGGCTGTCTATGTATTTAAGTATCTATCTATTATATATATCGTCGCCTGGTACCCACATCACAAGCCTTAATTGAGCTTACCGTGGGACTAGGTCGATTTGTGTAAGATGTCCCAAGATATTTATTTATTTATTGGTATTTTCGGGTCGTCTCCACAGTTGAGAGGATATAGGATTATTTGACTATTTATCCGATTCGTTGCGTGTTCCATTTTCAAAAACTTTTATCTATGGCGGCGAACAATTTTTTCATGATACGCCCGTGCCTTACGCCATAGAATACGATGACACGCCTATCGTGTCATACGCCATTCGTTAAAAACATTCCTGACGCGCCTGGCGTGTCATCCGCACTGAAACGGTTGAATATCCAATCCCACATCACATCATAGCCATACGAATACATTAGTCCCCACCCCTAACTCTTCCCGTGGGTGGCGAAAGAGTCGGCTAAGGGATTGAAGTGTCACTGACCATTTATTTATCGAAGATTTATAATGGCCAACAGAATCATGAATAATAGTGATAGACACACTACTGCGATCGCCAACCCGCTTGCCCAGCGTGGCGATTATGGGCATTTACCTCCTAATGCGTCCGTACACATAGGCTAAGGAGAGGCCGTTGTCCAGCCGTGGACTGATGTAGGCTGATGTGTGTGATGTCATCATATCAGCCGAAAGACGTCCACTGCTGAACATAGACCAGACTGATTATAATGTATGTAAATTGTAAGGAAATAAAACAAAATAAAATCGTCTTACAAATATATTCTCACGTTTTATTTACAAATTGATTTATCGAATCATACATTCTGATAGTATCCCTAGTTATTGTTAACACACGGTGTTTTATTGATTTCCGTTAAATTAAAGAGAAGCTTTATTTAGGTCAAAAATAATCACCTATTATTACATCCTAATGTTCATATTTTAAAGACAAACGGAGTCTGCCTGCGACCACGGGTGTAACGTCATGCCCGAAACGTCAGGATATAATTAAACGTAAGTTTACGCGATTAAGACCCGTTTGTCTTTAAAATATGAGTGATAATCGTGAAAGTTTAAATCAATACATCCTAATGTTGCTTATTTTGACATGTGCCGTCAGTCACCTGAGATCTTATTCTTAAGGTTCTCTCACAGTTGCTATTTCAATTATTATGCATGAAAACGAAAAAAAATATAAGAAATTAACAAATGCCGATATACCAGGCAACTTTCTATTAATGTCCCAAGTAACCTTATCCAATTTAACGGAAATGTAAAAAAGCAGCCTGTATAATGTACCCTATTGCACAAATAGTATCCCACAGTCCCAGGACCCCCAGCGATAATGACTACACCCCGTTATTTTGTCACACTGACATTAGGGGTTGAGATATTATTTTATAGAGTCTTGATATCGATGTAATGCAACAATGTTATTGATTTTTTGCTGTTTACATTTATGTTAGCTTTCAATATTTCTATTAAATAACCTCTTGGGTGAATCAATTTTTTCCTGTCTATTATTGCCATGGTTACAGTCTCCTTAGTAACGCTGGTTTTATGCAAAATTATGTTACTTAAATTATACAAACATACATTATTCTGGTGTTAATAAACCCTTGGGCCAGCTACAAACATGGACTACATGCAACCATGTTTTCATAATTTAAGTAACAGAATTTAGCATAAAACCAGCGTTACTCAAGAGACCGTAACCATGGCAATAACAGACAGAAATAAGGCAAAATAAGGTGTATATAACAATGCTAAAATAAACCCAGTGGACTTTAATTCTGTGCAACAATAACGTCGTAACATATTTACAAGAGGATTCTTACGATACATATTTTTGCACTTGGCTGTACATGATGCGCAAAAAACATGGAAAAAATAATTCAAAGTTTTAACTATTTTCAGTCGATAAATAAAATACTACCCCTACGGAACTGCAACGTCAGTGCGACAAAATAACGGGCCCATTTATGACCTAAAAAGAAAATTTTTAAGCAGTTTCCAATCTCTTTTGACAAATAAATACATACAAAGTAAATAAATACACAACAAAAATTAAATAAACATCTATAAAACTATCACATAGTTTATTTGCCAAAGAGCCCAAAGCATATCAGAAGGGTCATGTTAATTGGTTCGCATCCAAATATCTTCAATTGTATAATAACGTTCGTAAACGCTTATGATGAATAACGCTGCATTTCAACCTTTTCGTAATTTGAATTCTAATAATGAAGCACTAGAATTCAAATATAAGGTTTTATATTGGATTGGAGCATTGTTCCTGATATTGCGAAAAGTGTTTTTATTTTATACAAAATGAAGGGTCCACGGAAAGAACAAGTATAGTATACGGAGCTATACTAAGGAGTGAGATAGTGATATTCGCCTCTCATTCCTTAGTATAGCTCCGTCCCTATCACTTACGTAAAAACTTACAGGTGTGCGGCTGGCCTATGATGGATGATGTATTTAAGTGAATGATTAATAATTTAATCACAATCCAAGTATACTAACCAGTAACGCTCTCTTTGGTTTTTCAAGATTTAAATTATTAGTAAATTTAGTTAATTTCACATATACACAACAAATTAAGTATAGCGCCTGGTAGCATATGGAAATTGGCTTGTAAATGATATTTAGACTATTTTGTAATAAAATTACTACTCGAATGGAGAGTTTTTCAGTAGTCTGTTGAATCCTTAGGTAACTTCAAGTTATGGACGCTTTTATATCTGATAATTGATTTTCACGGCATGATGCTTTGAAATAAAAAAGTAGAATAAGCTACCATAGCTCAGTCGGTTAGAATGGTATGACCAGTTATCCAATTGCCGCGAATTCCTCATGAATAAGAAATGATTGAAGAATTAAAAATAATAGCATAAGTTTCCACGGGAAGTATAAAAACGTCCAATGCTTTATGGTATATAGAATTCTAGATACGTGTAGTATTCGGGCCATCTTTTATTTTGGGACCATTAATCTGTTGGTAGAAATAGTATGAATATGAAAAAGAACAGAATTTTTTCTTAGGTGCTTGTTTCCTATACATTTTTGCTAATAAAAAAGAAACGTTTCATATAATCAATATAATCGTATACTGTTAAAAACATTCATTTTACGAAAAAGTGATGTAAGTTTAAGGTCCCAGAATAATAGTATGGTAAATAAAATTGACTACAATTATGCAGAAAACGACCAACTTAGATTTTTTGACAGTGCAGAAAGCGACCAAACTATATTACAGGTTAAGTCAGTTTGACTAAACATAGCAATTGGTCGCAGCGACCGGAACCGGTATTTTATAAAAATCTCTAAATAGTCTATTTTATGTTATTTAAAGACAGAAAAAAATATTTATTTGTGACACACAATAGATGACTTTACAACATACACATTTAAAAGGACAAGAAACAAAGTTTGCCACAAAACGGTCCCCAATTCAGCATAAAGCTGGGGCCTGTATTTACAACATCGTATTTTTAAATTACTCCATTAACTTAGAATTTATTTACCGAAGAACGAAAAAAAATCTTTTGTATGGAGAAAATACCAATATCCGGTCCCTGGTATCGCTTTCTGCAAACCTATGGGCAATTTCAATGTTAGTTAGTGACCTAGCGATGTCGTAGATGGTTCAGTGCGGGCGGCGCAGATACACCACGAGACCGCGTGATGAGGTACACGTCCGAGTTGGAGACGGCGTCGCTGAATAAAACTACAGCCAATTTTATTGACCACTATTATGCAGAAAACGATCAACTTCGATATTTTGACTGTGCAGAAATCGACCGAACTGTATTAAAGCTTAACCTTTTTGACGCCAAATCAAAAACAAAAGCTATTACACGTCAACAAAATGTTAAAATTAAATTGAATTTTACGCGCATGCATATAGGTCTATGTTGCTCTGTGGACCAAGACTTATATATCGGTCTTTGACGTCGAACCTGCGGTGCCAATACATCAGTCATTGGCGTCCAAACGGTTAAGTGAATTTGACGAAATATATTAGGTCGCTTTCTGCACAACTATGGCGAAATTTAATGTCTTTCTTTAATGTCTACGCGGTCTTGACGCAGTCTAGTGTATGGCACTGGTCTCACCGCGAGCTACTAAGCTATGGACTATGAGCTATAAACACGAACAAAAGATACCTACTTTCGTGTAAAAAAAAAAGACACGGCGATACTCGCTGAATAACAATGAAACCCTGATAGCTGGGCGAGTATCGCAGTGACTCTTTTTTTTACACGGCAGTGCGTATCTTTTGTTCGTGTTTATAGCCGATAGCTTAGTCCCTCGCGGTGAGACCAGTGCCTAAAGCGGAAAAAATAGTTGGTCGCGTTCTGCAAACCTATGGGCAATTTCAATATTAGTAGTGACCTAGCGATGTCGTGGATGGTTCAGTGCGGGCGCCGCAGATACACCACGAGCCCGAGTGCGCCGAGCAGCGCCGTGATGAGGTACACGTCCCAGTTGGAGATCGCGTCGCTGCATAAAACTACAGCCAATTTTATTAAACATAATTATGCAGAAAACGACCAACTTCGATTTTATGACAGTGCAGAAAGCGACCAAAGTAATAATAAAGCTTAACCTTTTTGACGCCAAGTCAAATACAAAAACTGTTACTCACACGTCAACAAAATGGTAAAATTAAATTGAATTTTACGCACATGCATGTAGGTCTATATTGCTCTGTGGACCAAGACTTATATATCGGTCTTTGGCGTCGAACCTGCGGTGCCAATATATTAGTCGTTGGCGTCCAAAAGGTTAACCCGGCGAGCATGAAGTGAAAGAATGTCATTGGAAAATAGACTTTGTCATTATTAACATATTTGACAGGGGTGGGTATGAGATACCCTGGATCATGCTCCCCGGATTAAATCAGATTGACAAAATATAGTAGGTAGCTTTCTGCACAAGTATGGCGAAATTCAATGTCTTTCTTTAATGTCTACGCGCTCTTGACGCATTCGAGTGTAAGGCACTGGTCTCACCGCGAGCTACTAAGCTATGAACTATCGGCTATAAACACGAACAAAAGATACGCACTCCTGTATAAATACACGGCAGTGCGTATCTTTTGTTCGTGTTTATAGCCGACAGTTCATAGCTTAGTAGCTCGCGGTGAGACCAGTGCCTAAAGCGGAAAAAATAGTTGGTCGCGTTCTGCAAACCTATGGGCAATTTCAATATTAGTAGTGACCTAGCGATGTCGTAGATGGTTCAGTGCGGACGCCGCAGATACACCACGAGGCCGAGCGCGCCGAGCAGCGCTGTGATGAGGTACACATCCCAATTGGAGATCGCGTCGCCGGCCGCCGTGAACGCGAACGGGGTCACCCATACCGACTGGAAAAGGACTATGCGTCAAAATGGACCAAAAACCAACAGAGCTGGGAGTAGTGTCATTAAAAAGGTCTCCTTACGTACTTTATTTCATTTAAAGGTGCAAAGTTGAATTCCATTAGATACTTTTATATGAGTAAGGCGTTATGCGGGTACTCCCTAAGTCAATCACTG
>JALPQI010018669.1:0-21992 GCA_025490895.1 Thaumatotibia leucotreta
TATTACCAAGGCATTACAGAGTCATTGACCATTATTTTCCTGTTGACTGGCCATTGTAATCATTTACAAATTTTAACTGTTCTGAATGCCAAAGTTCCGCTTTCTGTTGATCGAAACTAATTTACCAAATTCAATTAGCCGCCTTTGTTTTAGTTACGAAAACCTGCTTTCACTATACAATAACTATTACAGATATTTGAATAGGTCTCTAACCTACTAACTAGAGGGTCTAGCAGTCTCTTACGTAGTCTATTTTTTTATACTTGACTTTTGCTGAAACTTGAATAACTACTAACTAAAAGCTAAAGCTCTATTTTATTATATTTTAAGTGGATACCTATAAATTTAGATTTACATATTAAACTAGACTTTTGGTGAAATGGTGAATTGTAACTTAATAAAACCCGACTAAAGAGCACCTTCGATTGCTCACCATAAAATTGATACTATGACTAAAAAGCTCAAAAGCTTTGCTCAAAGGTTAACCGGAAGAGTTCCCTTACAGGGATAAGTTCGCCTTTGTACCTGTCAAAATTTTTGTATAAATGTGTATTTTTACCAGTTTTGTGTACAATAAAGAATTTACATACATACATACTTAATTAAAACCATCCAACTAATAATTCTAATGAATAATATAACTAGTGTGCTTATACTAATACTAAGCCCCTTATATGTATTTAAACGTCTCCTAACTTCGCCGATAAGTTTTATTTATCCCTTTCGATCTTATACCCATATTGATAAGAGCAAAAGAGACCAACAATACTTATCGGCTTGCTAAGTTAAAGAGAAGTTAATATATAATGGGGATAAGAAAACAGAATGCGCAATGACATCATTGCTTGGACCACAAAAGTTGATTCACATCCAGCCGTGCTGCGCCCGCGGCTCCGACTTGGCAGACAACCCGACTCCCATACTATCTTGACTTACGGAAGTTGAATTACCATATCAAACTATTTCTTGAGCAAACACGCCGGGGAACCTTGTCGCACTCACTCAGCATCACACAAGATTATGCCCATTTAACAACTTGAAATGATACACTCATATTTAACTTGATCTGGGCCGCTTATCTATAAAAGTATGAATGAAGACTTTTGTACAAACAAATATACTGTAACTATGTTTTGTTTTCAGCAGACACGTTAAGCATTCGTAATATGATGAACTGATAAAATATGTAAATTAGACTATTTTGTTAAGAGAACGTATAATTATTACGACAGAATTAGATTTGGATAGAAGAAACAAGTTCATTCATTTGTATGGCGGCCGAGCGTGTCAGATTTTGTACTGAAGTTGTTACTTGCCAATGATTTTAAATATGTCTCAGGCCCTTAAGTATTCATATTTTTTTGTGTTGTTGCAATTAATATTACTTAAGGAGGCATTATTAATGTTTTTGTTCACTTCAACTTACAAAATTTGACGCCCGAAAGCTGCAAGCTGCGATTAAAGACGGTCAACTCAGTAGATTTTACTGAGTTCATTTGACACGCTAAGTATCTACTTCATATATACCATAGATCAAGCAAAGTATCTACGTTTGCTTGGTATATGGTATATATGACATCTGTGATTATTACTATTTATATTAGCATCGCATACCTATTTATTTGGCCATAGAAATGTATCGAATAACCGTTTTATACTCCTTCCATAGGAACCTCACTTTGCTTGGTTCTATATTTAATTTATATCACACGAAAATGTTTATATTTAGTTACTCTATCTATTCTATGGCCAGCCGTACACCTGTAAGTTCTTACGTAAGTTATAGGGACGGAGCTATACTAAGGAATGAGAGGTGAATATCACTATTTCATTCCTTAGTATAGCTCTACCCTATAACTTACGTAAGAACTTACAGGTGTACGAGCACTCTATGGCATACTCTTACTAATAAGTACGCATATGCAACTATGCAATACCAGGGCAGGGGCCCGTTCCTCGAATACTTGTAATACAAGCGGAAGTCTCTTTTTAACACTATTAATTAGATAAGGACTTCCTCGTATATTACAAGTTACAAGCTTTCGAGAAATAGGCCCCAGCCCACCCTGCAAATTCGTAGTACAGTAAGGTATTAACAATTAATTGTTTCTTGAAGAAAATATGCATTTTTTCAAACATGCAATGAAATATTGTCTTTACTTTCCTTAAAATAGACTCTGAAGTATCGCTTTTAGGGCGCAGTAACTCACTGGGATAGAAATGGAATTTCATACCACTTTTCAGGCCTAGGCCTGCAAAGTAACTTTTTTTTTAATTTCGACAACATTGTTATTTTTTTTTTGTATTTCTTTGTATGTTTGAGAAAAGCACTATACATGCCTCGGCGTGAAAACGGATTCTTGGCCTCGTAACTTGGCCAGAAATCCTCATTTTCCCGGCCTCGTAACTTGGCCGGAAATCCTAATTTTCCCGGCCTCTGATGTAATGTACTATTTTGTAGTTGGTTGCACTATTGCCTTGATATAATATTATAAGTGAAGCCTTGCACAAGGTGGTTATACACTACTGCGGGTTAGATACTCACAACTTATGTGTGTCATTCCATCCATATACACTTCAAGAAGCGAGTGTCGTCACAGGCTCTAATGTGCGGTCCTTTTGTCTCAAGCAATAGTTACAAGTTACAACAGCCTATTCATAAATTTCCCCTATAGATGATAAGCTCGGATACCACCGGGAACGCAGGATGCAAGCGTAATCTTGTTTACCGACAACTGCGAGTACGTACATTGTTTACCTTAATTACTAGTCTTACTTACAGGTATTAAGCAGTTAAGGTGCATTTAGACCAAACGAATCAACGAATTTAGACGAATCACGTTTTGTGTAACGAACGAATTTCATAGAGTGGGGGATACTTGTTTGGTCTAAATGCACCTTTAGTCTGGAGTGGTACTTGAATTTTATAACGTAGGTAGTTGAAATATAGTCAAGATGGGTAAGTGAAACATACATTTTGACTTTCCCGGAACCGATTTGTTGCTCCTCTGTTTCGCTTACCCAAGTCGACTATCCTCCTAAGACCCAAGGCGAAATTTGGCTCCTAGTCATTGCAAACCACGGTCCAGGCCCAAACATTAAGATCGCATTTTTTAAATGTTATTTTATTTCGATGCCACCAACAGTTTATGATGCATTTTTGGACAAACTGAATGAAATAAAAAAAAAATTAATACGTCAGATTAGCTTGGCGCGACATTTGAAAACAAAATGTCGGCTTTTGTAATAAGTCCTACTGGTAGGACCGTGGTATGCTATGACTATACACAGCCATTGAAGAAACCGAGTTTGAATTACCATGTTAATTATTACTATAGGAAGTCCTTCCTGGGCCTTAGGAGGCTATAGTTCAAAGAAAAAACATTTTCAAAGAAATTTTCGACTCGTTAATATTTGACCTGGGAACTACAAATAGGTACCTAATAATGGGTAAGTACCTAACTGTCCAATATCAGATTTATTTTTTATTAATTATAGTTATGTTCCCATTTGAAAAGAAAAATATTATAGTACATTGTGCATCAAGGGAGGTAAGTACGGAATTACTAACGAGAGTGTTAGAAGCCCGACGCCATTAGGCGGAGGGCTTTTATGACTCGAGTTAGTATTCCGCTTACCGACCGTGATGCATTAGATGCATACAATGTTTTTCATCACACTTGCCAACCAAAAAATAAGTTTTAAGACATAATATTATTAAATGACGTACGGACATTTCTATTACTCCCTAGGGAATTTCACTTTTCTATTACTCCCGCTACGCGCGCAAGCAATGGCGCGCTTAGACAGCAAGTGTGATGAAAATTTATATACCCGAACTTGACCAATTTTATTACTAAACTCAGCATTGGTAGAAATAAAAATTCCGGGCGAGTGAATTCATTTTTGGAGCTAAAGCCCACAGTAAATCACCCACAGTAAATCAGAACAACAAAACATTCGCTTCTCATTTTTCCAATTAAAATTCCTATATGTGCATTGTTGCCAACATAGCTATAGGCTTAATTGGAAATATGAGATACGAATGTTGCATTGTTATGAGTTAACACCGTTTCTATCCTGTCTTTGTTACTGTTACTATGACACTCATTGATTCCTATTCAACTAGTGGTGTTTAGAATCTGGTTACTCGTGATTCCAAGATATAGCCAATCGCACTACCTTCTACCGCTACCCACTTACATTTATTTTTTTAACTATGCCATCTTGCCTTGCAAGTTTTACGTGTAGAGCTGTACATAGAGCAATGGTCCAGAATAAGTCAAATGTAAGATTTTAGAAATCGAAGTTGATTTCAAAGATCTTACATTAGTTCTACTTCTTTTTACGCTTCCATGGTAAACTAGGAACCCTTATAGTTTCGCCATGTCCGCCTGTCCATCTGCTGCCCGAAATTTGGCCGGTTTTTTTATTAATGTTTTAGGGACCTACTGTGTGTCAAGTACAATATATGGATATTGTAAGTCTAGTGTTATAAGTGTGTTGTGTTGTTACAAATCCCATCCTTCGCTGACAACCTTCTAACAAACATCTTACACAAATTCGAAAAATAACCTAAATTCGAAAATTATTACGTTTATCCCTGATCACCCTTATGGCAAGAATGTTGATTGGCATTCTTTGTAGCATTTGTTAAAATACACCGTACACTCAATTTGCAAATCCTAAATCTCCAGAAAGGCATCCCTTGCGCGTAAATTTAAAATAAAATTAACAACCAGTCAATTACTTCCCCTAAAACAAAATGAGATATGTCTGTTATAAAAAACGAGACCCGGGGCCGTCCGTTTATTTAATTAGTCACATTCTTATGATTGGGGTCCAATCCGAATGTCCGAATATTTAGAGTTCTTTACAAATAGGCATCAAATTAAAAAATAAAGGAAAATCATTATTTTTATTACCCTGGCAGCATTTCCAAACACGCTTACACAGCTTAGCCATATTTTCTGCCAGTGCTACCTATCTAGTCAGCCCGATTCTATAGATAGGCATTGAAAAACGAATGCCTGTAAATATGTACCAAATATTATCTTTGTATTTTATAATGAACACGTTGTATGTTTTTTGCCCCGGTTTCAATATTAACCAAAGTTGAAGATTAATAAAAAGTATTCGTTGGTATTAATTATTCAATACTTGTTTTTGAAGGGGGTTTATTACGAGTCATTTTGCAACAATTTCTGTAATAATTAAGTTGCTCAAACGAAAATAGGGAGACTCCCATAAGTTTGGTTTGGTAAAATGAAATAGAATTGGCATAATTTGAAATATCAAAGTTAATGTACCCCTGATGACATGGATTTTAAGGGATACATGGAGAAAAAATATAGAATTACGTTCTATATCTCTACCACGAGCTTTATATAGAAGAATGTAATAGATGTATTGTGAATATAGAAGATTTTTTGTTAATAAATGACTTCAATCCCATAAATGTCAACTTTAATAAAGTTATAAACCAGGTCTTAGGTAAGTTCTAAAATTAAAAGTAATGAGTAGTTACATTCACCCCACTGTGAGGTTTATATACGACTCCTAATAAATAAATACATATTTAAATATCATAGAATAATCTTACCCAAATCGCTTACTCCCACGGTAAGCTCAATTCAGGCTAGTGTAAGATGTCCCGTGGTTTTTTCTTATTCATTTATTATAAAACGAAGGCTTTAAATTACGTATGTTTTATCTTTTTTTTAACAAAGCTTTTTGTCTTGCAAACTGCTTATTTATATTAAACTAAACAGTGGCGGCTGATAGTGATAACATTTGCTCTGGCGGTGGGGATTTGTGAAACCATAATTGTTCTAAATATGGTCCAATACGTCAGGCTGTTTCCATAAACCAATATATGTATTGTGAAAAACTTCAATGAAGTATTCGCCTTATTTAATGCTGTTCTTTGTATAAAGTCGATAACTATGTTGTTCGACCGCTCTACAGTTTTCTTGGCGGGTTTTATAAAAAATCTAACAAATTTTAGGTATTTATTCATAGGCACAAATGCTTTACCGCAAACATCCAATGAAAAAGAGTAATTTGGACGTATCTAATCGATTCGCAGCTCTAGCTTCCGCCCAGTGTTGAAAACATGCGCGCAAATAGAAAAAAAGTAAAAAGTGCAAAATCATATCGCTGTTACAACACAAATGGTTATTTTTTATCCGTTTTTTCCAGTCTCGAGGGTACACTAAACGTTCGCAACCATCTCTATTATTCGGCACCCATCTGACGTAAGCACATTCGCCACTCAAACAGTTAGTTATTAAATAATAATACATATAATAATGCATTCATATCTAGCGTCTGAATGATGGCAATTTTAATGTAAGGGTTCTTTACACAAGGTCAATTTGGAATGCGATATCTAAGCAACAAATTTTTAATGTTTTGTAATTGTAACCCCAAGTTAATTTATTGTACCTAATTACAACGTTATGTTGTTTAATGTATCCTCGATAAATGCGGAAACAACCTATCCGGATTAGGCTTTAAATTAACACTTAATACTGTGTTCATTTCAATAAATTGGACTCTGTACTACTAACCGATTAGGTATCTGGAGTCCAATGTGACCAAATAGACACACTGGACACGTAAAGAGTTTAATATCTTAGGTTAAAGTTTTGTTGAAAATATCAAAACGGGTATTAACAATCTAATAAACAAACTAAGCCAACCATCAAAAACGATTTATTACTTATTCCTTTCTTAACAACGCATTACGTCAGTTTCTATTTACCTCAAAATGTTTCATTTGCATAATAGCTTTTTTCCTCCATTACTATTTACGTTAATATTCTGATTCGTGGGGCCCGGTCGCACGCACAGAAAACATAAAGACAATCTGCGTATGGTAGCCATTTATGTAAATAAAACTCACGATATAGCATTATGAATACGGCGTACAATACAGGCGTGGCTTGCGCATTTACATTTTTGTTCCAACCATTTTTACCGTAACATTATATTACGTTGAATCCATTCCCACTGCAAGAGTGTTACATTGTAACAAAATAACTAAAAACATAATTAAAATTCGCATCAAAAACGAAATGGAAACAAAGTTAATAACAATTTACGTTCATTTAATCAACAGAGCATCAAGCAATAAGTCCTATTTAAGAGAAGGATAGAATTTCTCATTTGATTCGTCTTGAGTCATCAGAAACAAAGTGCGTCCGTCAGCGGCGGTGTTATTATCGCGTCTTAATAATTACAGGGCACATCAATCAAGGGCACATGCAGATAGAGTTTTGTGCGAGTCAGCGCAGCGCGGCCCACTGTGCAACCCTTTCTTTGATATCTATAATGATATTTCGAATGGAATTATTAAAAAGCGTTCCCTAAATGTGCAACTAGGGATGGGTGGGTTGCATGTATGGAGCTGGCATTTGTCGATATTTTGTTTTTTTTTCTGTAATGATTTGTTTTGATTTTTGTATGATTTTAACAAGAAAATATTGTAGATATAAAAATAAACTTAAGTATGTATAAATAAATATCCATGCATTGGCTTTTATTGACAATCATATGAAATGAAAATGCTCATAAAAATTGCTTTAAGAAATATATTTGTCCAAATTATTGCTCTCTAAAATGACAACTATTTCTCTTATAGACTCGTATAGACTTATGACGTAAGACTGACTTCAGATTCAGGAATTTTAAAGAATAAAACTATTTGATTAAACGATATTCATAGTATTTTCACCCTACAGCGGTAGGCCTGTGGCTCTTCACACGATGACAGGCTCTTTTCGTGTAGAACGCTCAAATTGACCGCAATTAAAAGAACAATGACTAGTTTCAATTCCCCAAACTTAATTTCCTACGAAGCAGACGTATAGCTAACTGGAAATATAACGCTTTAAACACATTAACTGACTCGTCAGGTGTTTTTGTTACAAATTAGATACGTTATGTGACTTATGTGGTATTTGTTTGTATGGTATATTTACCTTGAATTTTGCTAACATAATAAAAACTACCCATGACGACAACGGTAAATAATCATGAAGATTATTGTGATTGATTTAAGTGTCAATCACATGATATTGACATAATTAAATACTTTTTTGGTAGCACAACGGTGACAAACTATGTTTACGGTATCCACTGAGATGCTTCATGTAGCTTTGGCTACATCATGTCACTCTTATTTTAGACAGCAATAGAGCCTGTCGCAAAAATCAGAGCAGGTGAGTATGAGCCTTTCATTCCCAGCTTAATCAAGTGTTCATTATCACTATAGAATTGCGTGTCTTAGCCGAAATCCATTACTTTCTCATTATTCCCATCGAAGAAAAAAACACTTCGTACTGTTACAAAGCGCCGATGAGCTGTCCAATAGACCGATATAAGTAATAATTAGTCTTTCGGCCTTGCCACGAGTCGTGGACCATTGGCACGCGTCAATACTGACTGACATCTTCACCCGTCATCACATTACACCCACACAAACTTACTGATGCCACTAATCCAAACTGCCTCCCAGAGAAATTCACCTTTAACACCTCCCCTTAAGAACCAGCTATTAAGCGAGTCAGTTTTACGCGTCTGCAATAATTCTTGTAAGTGATGTTGCTCTGTCTCTAAAAGCAATCTAATTAAGTTTTTTTAAAGACTATTGAAATTTACTATTGATTGACAGATGGCGCCAGCAGCAATATGAAATGAATTGTTCATATTGTAAGTCGTGAACTTAACGGTCAAACTTAATGTGTGTGGAAACGTCTTGTGAGGGCCAAATAATTGAAAATTTTATTTCACGACGAGGAAATGTAGATGCATTTTCTCATGATTGAGGGAAGCAAATAGGAGACTTGTTGCCGTGTCACGTATCACTTTTGTATGCAACGACACGTTTCAACCACTTAACTTACACTAAGAACAACTCGCACAGTATTTCTCTGTGAGCTTGTTATTTTCCCTGGGAATCAACATTTCCCTTTTTAGGTCCAATTGAATTAGTATTCAGTGGCAGAATGCTAATCGTAAAAACGTTCTCTATGGCACGACTCGCGCCGAGCGGCGTGGAATCAGAAGGGATCCATCAACATCAGCGCAATTCCGATCACGAAATCCGCCATCAATCATAAACATCAGAAAGGATTAAAATCTACGTTGCACCTTCCGAAGCTCGAGTACCCTTGTTTTTCTCTAACCCGTAAATACTGAGGGGCGTAAGTACGGCTGGGGGGCGGTAAATATTATCAAGGGGGCGAGGGGGAATGCCCCCGCCCCGGAGGGGGGCACTATCCCTTATCGCGAGCGTTACCCTCGCCGCCGGCGGCCGCTAGACCGCCAAAATGTGGGACAAATCGATTCCTCTGCCCCATTTTTGTGCATCTGGACCGGTATCGATTTTTATGCACACGGTGGTAATCGATATAATCGGAGAAGAAGAAACATCGAGTTGGATACATTTTAGATTTAAATAAAGCATTAATTTTGCTTCTTCATTAAGGTCAGGGCCATGAAAGGGCAGGGTGCTTAGTCAAGTTGCCAATCGCTAACGTTCAGTAGCGTATCGTAGTTTTCCCTCTCTGTCACACTTTCTAACTAGTGCGACAAAGAGAGTTATTTGCCTATGGTTCACGATTGACGATTGAGCGTTAGCGACTGGCAACTTGGCTAAGCACCCAGTTGTTGTAGTTATCGCATTAAAATATCTTCCCTAATAACAGCTTCACTTTACGGCAAAGATAATTAGATGCTCAAAATATGTCCATGGAAGAAGTTAAATATGTTTATAGGGGTCATAAATATATTTAATCAAAGAGTGTCGTACGTTACAAAGCTTAAGCGACTCGCGGCGAGGGCAGTGACGTCACGCAGGGCGACATGTAGGTAATTAATATAGCGACACGTCTATTATTCATTAATACAGATTATATTATAGTGCGCGTATATAGGTAGCTTTCGTAGCACAATGGAATCGGTCGTGATTTTAGTTTTCATCAAGCTCTCGATTACGTACATGTAATATTTTTTTGAAAACTACTCTTTTCAATATCATAACATGCACAAAAAAAGGAGTCGTAAAGTGCCATATAGATCAAGTGTCAAATTCGTAGCCATTTTATTACCTACTCAAAGTACTCAAACAATTACCGTAATAACTTTACACTAAACTTGAGAGAAACGGTAGAGAAGAATGTATACTTAAACTTACAAAAATGAGTAGGTAGAGTATTGGCTAAAAGTTGGAGCACTACTTTGTTAGACACTCGCATATTGATTGCAATAAAACACCACGGCCATAAACTGCAATTTACTACTATCTGTTAAGCTGCAACTTGCAACCTTGCGTCCATTCGGTTCTGGATACAGCTGCTAACTTTTATCGATTCTCTTTCAAATGTTGCCAATGTTTTATTAAGTTTTATTATAAACCGTATATCAGGGTTTACGAGGACTCTGTCTGGGGTTAAGTAGTCCTTATCTCATTTGTTGCTTTGTAAGTCTCCGTTTGTATAGTAGGCATTATTAATTTTAATTTATTTGACCATGCCCAGATTTGCTTAAGTTTGACGATAAATCTAAAAGTAATATCTCGTATAACTATTATGACTTATTTAGTTAGAATATTAGATACGTACCTACATACACATACACAGACCAAACGACACTGGAAGAGTCGACTTTAAATAATTATAAGTTTTCAAATAATCTTTTTTGAAATCTACTTGCATAGATATAGGTAATTTGTGTTTGGATAAACGAAAAAAATAGGTACTGATTGTCTGTCATATGTTAAATTTGATTTAAGTTTTTCTCGGACAGGCTTCGAGTACAGTCAAAGGCATTAATATATATACACTTCTCCATACTGATCCCTTACAAATGTGTCTATATATTAATGCCCTCGACTGTACCTAACATATTATTTAAGAAGAATGTCCCTGCACCAAAATACACCCTTACCTACATGCATAGTTTTTTTTTGAAACAAGAAGTCTGTATAGGAAATCATAATCAGTAAGTAGCATTTGAATTTGTCGAAGTTGGTCATATTTTAAAATCATAAATTAAACCATCATGTAAATTAGTTGACTTTACTTGAAAGCAAATCATGTGGGTGTGAACTTAATCAGTAAAATCTGATTAAAATAACGTATACAAAAGAAAAATCTCCCTATCCACAAAACATAGTACCTACCTATCAAGGCCCACTTTACTCTAAGCGCTGATTATTGCTTAAGTAATTTGATTATTACCCTAGGAAGTTTTTCTGGGGCAGCCTTCGTGTTACATAATATAATTAATATATTGTAACTACACCAAAATACTCCTATTTAGGATATCTTCTTAGAAATATGTAATGAAAATCATACAAAAGTAAAAAAAGAAGATCTCACCCTACGCACAAAACATAGTAACAAGTAACAAGGCCCACTTTACTCTAAGCGCTGATTATTTAGTTTAATTGATTATTACCATGGGAAGGCAGCTAAGCTCGCTCGCCTTTTTGCGGTATCACTATAACGGGCTAATTGTTCAATCTTGCGGAATCTCTCCACAATAACAAGTTCATTTTGTCACGCCGCTGCAGACACTTTTTCCCGCAAGATACATTGCGGATAAATGCTCGTTTGACAGTTGACGTTGACAAAGCTAAGAATTTCGGTAGAAACCGTGCGTTTCAAGTATTCGTTGACAAAAACAGATTGTGCAAAATAGTATTAACACGTTATTAGATCAATGAGGCAAATTAAATTAAATGAAGCTTGAAATCATCAATATGTATGGATATTTAATGATAGCTTTACACGTAACAGATACAAATTATAAGAAAGTTTTTAATGTTGTATGTGGCGAATAAACTATTTCCAAGTTAGCTTCTTGTAGTAATAAATATAATACATATAGGTACTTAAATACATAGACAGCCATGACCAAGGAACAAATATTTGTGATAAATAAATAAACAAATAATGCCCTCGCCGGGATTCGAACCCGGAACCTCCAGCTTCGTATTACTTCGTAGGCAGGGTCATTACCAACTATTAGGTTACGGAGGCTGACAAATACCAAGTAAACATAGTCCTGATAATATTACTTATATGTTCTTACGAAAAAATTAAACCTATTCCATACATCTTGGTATTTATAAATATCTGGGCAACTTTGTCCATCATCCTATTTATTATTCTGTTGACAAGGTAAACACGTCTAAACGTCTATTTAATTCTCGTCACAGTGATTAAATGCCAATAACTTATCAAATAAGTCACCGAGTCGACTCCGGCGCATATGAGAAGGTTTTCACTGGCAATTAGTAAGCGTGTCTTCACACAATGGGGAGCGGAGCGCGTCGCGCAAAAAGGTCGTTTTCCTGCATTTCCGCCTCCCATTGTCTTGATCTAATCTGCATTGGATTAATGACGATGCACGCCTTCAAAGGTACCGATAGAAAAATATTCGTGCGCGAACTGGCGCTTGCGCCGGTCCATAGTAATGACATTTGTTTTGACTGGACTTAGCGGACATATTCGTCTCAACTGCAATGCAAGAGACTTTCTTTATACAGAGTTTTTTGTTTTGCATAAGTAAATAAAATATTCACAATTCCTCTTACATATATTAAAGCCAGATTTAAAGCTTGCTAGTTTTGAAACACAGCTATATATAAGAAAGAAATGCATATATTATATTTGCTAATCTCTCTTACCCATAGTAACGATACAAAACTTGTAGCAATAGCTTGCCTATGTAAATTCAGACACAATCACATTAAGGTAATACATGTAATGATATGCTTTATCTATAGATTTTATAGACGAGTTTATTTTTATGGTTTGCAGGGATTCATAAACAGTTGTAATAAATAAAAATCTCAGCAAGTGGTAGAGTCAATTAGAATGCCCGAGTATGTGCAACATAGTATTTAGAAGATCGTAAATTCAAATGGGACATTTATAACGTTGAATCATTCGGATATATCTTTCCACGAAGAGCTCATGCCGTATCTTAACGTTTTTATTTAGCGTGTCCGATTCATATTAAAGCTGATTGATTAATTTTCATAATTATGATAAGAAATTGTACATAATGCCTACATCACTTTACTCTGTTGCTGTTAACCGTACTTTGATTAGTAGAACAAGCTCAATCCATCATTTTCTCGCAGTTTATACAACTGTAACAGTTCATCTCATGATAAACTGCAATGACTCCCTCTTCTAACTATAATTAAACATGATTAGAGCTCAACACATGGTGAGCCGCAATTATAAGACGTTACAACGGCTACCGGCGCTACACGCCATGCGAAGTTTCTATCAACCATTCAATAACTAACACGGATGCGAATTTTAATTAAACGAACATGTAGTTTCATTATGTCGCCCATTTTTTCTGTAGTTTTGTTGACCGGAAAATTCGGAGAGGTTCACTGATGCCGCGAGACGTCGCGACGCGCGTGCAAGCGTCGCCCCCGCGAAGCCCAAAGTGTTCCAATTGTGGGAAGCAAACGTCCCAAATCCATTCAAATCCGCAGTCATGAATGAACGGAATGGGAAAGAGACGGAGGCACTTTAGCGAGGGGCAGGAGCGAGATGCAATTTGAATGGTACGCGAAACGGGAATAGAGAGTGCGAGATAATTCCGTCTAGCCGGAGGGATTCCCCGGTGTCATTGGTGTGCGTTTTCCGAATGTTACGAGAGTCGGGAATGTCGGCACTCGTCTTCCGTTCGTTTCCATTCGTATTGTCGTTCGTTCTTTCCGTGCCCCTGCCACTTGTTGATCAATCGTAATAAATTGCCACCATGATTTTCCCATTGTGGAGCAGTTTGTCGCTTTACCGAGGAGGAAATTGAGTTTCCTTCAGTTGGTAGAGTTTATTTGTCACTTCAATGAATGGCTTTTGGAATTATTGTTGTTGCTTTATTAGGGTATTTTGTTTGCTTATGTTAGTTCGTTATTATTATTTCCTTATAGCCAGGTGATGATACTTCTAATAGTATAGACAGAATTACTATTACTTTCTGATTGAATTTTGTTTGGCTGGTCACCTGACCTGACCTGACCTGACCTGATAGGCCACCTGATCAAGCTGTTACTGTAGTACCTATGTATAGTATACCTAGTCGTCTGAAATTCTAAATGTACCACGTCGCGTTCCCAACAATCCCAACCGTTTACAATATATTTACATAAGGAAGCAGCAACAACGCTACTTTGAAACTAATAACAATATCAATAATGCAATATTTGCATTAAGATAAGAATATTCTGCATGCACTAATAGGCATAAGAACTCATTTGAAATTTATGTGCCTATTGCTTTCTGCAGTTGTACCATCGAATTGCCAAGCATGTGTCGAAGCACGCACAGTGAAGGGTTCCAAAGATATATAAGACATGACCAATCTTGTCTAAACATTATATTTATTAGCTTAAAAAAGAAATTCCATACTTATTTGATAACATAAATAAGACATACAAACAGACAGACGGCGAGTTGGAAATATGAGGGTTCCGCTTTACCATTGTAGAACCCTAAATTAATTATTTAATGGAATCCAATTATATTATGCATCGCTATCTTCCTAGATATTGCACATGCATGGATAGGCGAAATGAAAACAAAAAACAATCGGAATGTAGAAATGAGTCGGAAGCATAGAAAGTAAGGTTAGTTCGATTGCCGCAGATTCAATTGATAATCGGCGCAGCGGAGCGTTGTGTGAACGGTGCTCGCAATAAAAATACTAATGGCGGCTAAAAGCGAAACTTGCTAATTCATTTAACTGTCTTGTCTTTGTGAAGCGTCAAAAAGGGAGTTTAATTAATTTGTATCGCCATAAATCATTACCTCGCGAAATATTTTGGGACAGCCACATCAGGCCTACTACCACAGAATATGTATATCACATCTGCGGCCCTACCGCGAAAATCGAAGTTGGTAAATTTCGAGGATTTTTCTCTATCACTCCAACGAAGGCGCACAGACAAATCCTCGAAATTTACGAATTTCGTTTTTCGCGGTAGGGCCGCAGATGTGTGTGCAGCAAGTGCACGTGTGCGTGGCGTGCGCGTTGTAGCGTCGGAAATGTCATCATTATACCTCGATAATCTCGATATTTTTCTAGCAAGAACGAAAGATTGACAAAATTAAACATCGGCATAACTGCTATCGATGAGTTCATCCTGTGACCTATTTCACCATAATTACAATTGTGACAATTGTAAAATACAACTGTTATTGACGTCACAGGCCTCCGTAGACTACGGCTACCGCTTACTGTCGGACGGTCCATGTGCTTGTTTGCCAACAACATAAAATTATTACTAATAACGTTATTATATCGTTAATAAACTACTTTTTATTTTCCGAAACCGTGACAATTGTCGCAAGGTTTAGTACAATTTTCATTAATTCTTGACATGAGGTCCGGCTTATGTCGGAATTTCGCTACAATTGTCGTGATTTTTGTGACAATTGTAATTTTGCGTCGCATAAAAGTAGCTATTTACTGCTGATTTATTAAAGTTCCTGCACTATTTTTTATGCTGGTGGCAAACAAACGCACGGCCCTTCCGATGGTAAGAGGTAACTGTAGCCTATAGACGCTCCCTATTGGAGAAACCGTAGATTTACAATTGTAGGACTTGTCAATGTTGTGAAATTGGGGCCTGGTCTCATAAAAATGCTAACTCCGCAAAAACAGGTAACCAAGAAATACAGAACCCGTCTAGGCTTTGTTCTAAATACCTTATATTTCATATTAATGATTTCCTATGGCTTAAGAGTATATTTTATTAATCTTTGCAATTTTGATGGGTACTAAATACAATACAGGGTGTCCCAAGAAGTAGTGATATACTGAAGGTGGGTGGTAGAGGACCTCAAGGGCTATCCAAATCACCCCCATGTATGTTCCGCGATTTTTCGTATTTTCGGAGTTATGATTTTTTTTTCTTATTTTCACCCAACACCGACTACGATGTGATTTTTATTTCTGGTAGCGTGAGTTGCTGTAATAGACGCTTGATTTTTTTTTTTGGTGTAAGCTGATAGATTTGACAACCTAGAATAGTAACATTTACTATCGTTAGATCTTTAAATAGGCTAAGAAAAAATAAAATGTCAAAAAAAATATATTACCCAGTGTTTTCAAAACTTCAAAGAGCATTTAAAAAATAAAATTACATAAAAAAAACCGTTTAGCTTTTAAAAACTTGCTCTATCTATCGGGTAGCTACGCAAAAAAATTCATTGCACTATTCGCATGGCTTCAATCTAAAAATGGAAATCTAAATGTAGTACCTACTTAAATGCAAAATTTAAATTTCTTACTTTCAGTGAAAATTAATTAAAGCAAAGCAAAACCTCTCTTATTCAATTTCGTTCTGAATCACGCACTGGCCACTAACAGAAAAAGAACGAAAAAACAAGAAGTTTGATGATGATTTGATGCGATTGTTGTTACTTCTTAATTTATAAATTGTGTTTAATACTGAATTATTTTGAAATGAATACTAATTGTATTTTGAAATGAAGCCCCGAATTGTGATACAAGCTAATTTGAAACCCTTCCCATAGTTCCCATGATGCACACAGCTGCGCGACGTGCGAGACACTGCATTGCGGCGTCTTGGTTTAATATTTCAATGAGAACCACCACTTGGAGTCATGCCAGTCGGCAGTCGGAACCATTCCCTATATCCCGACACCGAGTTACAATCGCTATCATAGACAGAGTGTATTCGATTAGTGTTTACAGGCCATAATTCCGGAAATATGAGAGATATCAGAAAACCTTTAACTGATATCGAAAGTACGTTACCCATCAAGTAAAATTACATTTAAAACTTTTTCTAAATAGATGAACTAATATTAAAAGTACTAACGACGTAAGGTAAAACGCTCCCATACATTTACGAGTAGCATGACGACTTACAGCCTACTAAATAAATGTATGGAAGGGTTTGAAGTTAATATTTGGGATATTTTCTGACTTTATTTGAAAAAAGTTATTAGTGTAATTTTACTCGTTGGGTAACGTACTTTCGATATCAGTTAAAAGTTTTCTGATATCTCTCATATTTACGGAATTATGGCCTGGCAACACTTAACAATTACACCCTGTATATGATGGCGATTGTACGTAGTGTATGTGGGCCTATTCGTAGTCCGGGCGATCCTATTAGTGCGGTCAGGAGTTGTGCGAGGACGACTTAAGCTGCCGACTTGGCAAATGGAGAAATCGACCTGTTACTGTTTTTACGGCTTAAATGTCTTAGGTGCGTGTATACACCGTCCAACAATACTTGGGCCGCGTTTTATAAAGTTATACATTTTACAATTTCGCTGTTTGCCTTTCTAACGTACGCACATATTGGCTAGAAAAAGAGGCAAACAGCAAAATTGAAAATTGTAACTTTATAAAACGCAACCCTGGTAGTAAATTCAAATTGTCTATGGGCAGCCTGCAGCAGGGCAGCATTTCTATGTTTACGCCAACACTTTTGAATTTGCCGTCTTTTTCTACTGACAAAGTAGCTGGTATAGTATATCTATAGTATATGGATAATGGATATTATATCAGCGTTATTATTAAACCTTACCTATTTACGATTTAAGCTGTTTATTTTGCATAATTATAGTTTTTCTGTTGTATAATAATACCGTGCATATTTATCCAAATAAGAAAATGCAAAATTGCCAAAAACTAAGAATATTCAAACACAAATGTTTGTTGGTCAAATAAACACGACAGTTATTTTTGGCAGACTATAACCCTCAAATTCAAACTGCAAAGGGATATTTATTTGATTTCAAAACATAATTCTACAAATATGTAAGTGTACTGTGTACCCACTTGAATTTTAATAAAGTACCTTATAGTAGAGTTGGACAAAAAGTATTCTGATTACATTTGTACCTACAGTCTACACATACAAAAGTAATCGGAAGCACTAATAATATCCAAAATATCCAAAAATGTCGCAACTTATCTGCTTTAGATTCGCAGAAATCAAAGTATTATGTATTAGTAAGTGTTTGGATAAACCACTGAAATAAGATTGTTATAACACACTTCTATTGTGTAAAAAAGCGATTTATACCTTCCTACCAATTTTTAAAATTTTCGCTTTTTAGTATTTGATTTTATAAGGCCAAGATAACGTAAAGTATTGATTAGGTACTAGCATTAATTCAGTTAATGAACATTATCGAATAATATAAAGAATTATGTATATCCACTCTACATATTTGAATTCCTTTATTTATAACTAGGTATAATACTTATTTGTTATACAAAGCTGCAAAGTCGTTGTTTGGCGTGCGTGCTGAATTGAAAGTCGAACAAGCGAAGGATTCTAGGTTGCAACTTGCAACATGAATGGCAAAAAAAATCCTGAGCAAAGCGAATATTTCAAGGGACAAGACGCAAAACAAATTTGCAGACGAGTGAAACATAACATTTTTCACTTCACTGTCGCAAGGAAAATATTAGTTCTAAAACATTATAAATCTTTTAATTTAAACTTCGTGAGATATAATATTATCTTTATCGCGTGTATTTAGTCACTACGGACGACATGTTTTCGGAGAGCCTAGGTCTCCATTATCATGCACTGAGCCCGCTGATTACAAATCTTATCCAAATAATTGCTATCAAATTTTATATTATCATTCAAAATCATCATTTAATAGTCCAACCCATCATCTGACATCAAAAACAAGTCAATATTAGTAGACTTTCACACGCAGAGTTCGAAGGGTAAAATAAAGTGAGCCTATCCGAGCTATTGAGGTGAAAAATATGTTTGAAACCTAAAATGAGTTTCCATCGTGTCCTGCGAGACATCAGTGTGGCACTCCTTCTGGAGACCGTTAAATTGTTTACATTACTCCAGGCGACAGCGTGTGGCCCCCGCCCTACCTACCTGGGCTACACAAAAGTTCCAAAGTTCCTGCTAAGTTCCGGCACGGCTACCGGCTACAAAGGTAATGAGTTATTTCAGTGTCTTGTTTATTTACAAAATATCACTACGTTTGAAGACGGACCATCAAAATGAGTCGTTAAACTGGAAATTCCATAAAAAGTGTTGTCGGCGTGTTGATGACCTCCGTAATTGAACTGCAGAGACAATGGACGGAACCCGACTGGATTCGATGGATCCGATTGGACGTTTAGGATTCTGTTCGGTGTTGATCGTCTATTGTTTCAAACTTTATTTCTAAATAATGAAACACCACTCTACGTTTTTTCATGAAGCTAACTATGGTTCCTAATTAAAAGTATTTATTGCTAATTGAAAATTATGCAATTTAAATATAATTAGTGTTGTATGTCGTATTCTATCGTTTATTTTCTTACACATGATGTACAAAGATAAACATGTACCTACATTACGAATTTTATACACATGATAGTGTTCTTATGTTAGATAGGGATTTCATTACTAGGTGGGTAATTGGTATTGTGGTAAAACCTACTTTACGGTATAACACAACTTATCAACAAGTCTCGAATATAACTATACCAAAGTAGAGTTCAATAGACAGATCGTAAAATTGAACGTTGCCCTCCGTCCAAGAAATAGGATTGTTGAATAACTTCCCATAACTTAATAAAGTTTAACTCCCACAGAGCTACATTAATTTTAGAAGCGTTCAGTACTTCCACAATACAATCACATTCATCAAACCATACCAAAATGCAGCCAATATGTCCCGACAAATGCGTCACTCGATTCAGAAAAGCAAATCTTCAAAGAGTTAAAGAACAACAGCCTAACGTTCCGTTCTCCGCAGGCCGCGGTAACCCGATCCTCGTTTATCTGCCGTCGAGCAATTATTGAAGCGTGAAAAGGAGCGACCTCCTATTATTTACACACGTTTTGTAATGCGGGCATGCCGTTTTTGAAAAATATTGCGTTTCCTAGCAGCGACATGCAGGGGAAGCATATCGCAGTAGCTCTTCACTAGGTCTGGTATAGGTAAATTCACTAAAGCTGGCACGAATGGAATGAATGAAATTAATGACATCTATCATTGTGTGTATGCAGTCGTCACATAGGTACCAACCTGTACTTACTGTCATTTTGACATCCACACATAGATACTTTCTGTCATTGACTCGATCCATTCGTGCCAGCTTTCGTGAATTTACCTATACCTATAGGCTGCATCGGTACTCTGATTATTTGTATGGGCACCGACTATCCAAATTTTATTTTCTAGTAATCTACCTACTCAATATGTATAGATTAACTTATGATGCCAGTTAGCAATTTCAATAAAAGAAAACTCAGATTAATAATAGCGGAGGAATCTTAGCGTTTACGGATGTAGGTAACTAAAATTAGATATTACCTATTTTGTACAGGTAGGCACAGTCAAGTGCATAAATAAGATTCGAAGAATCCGCTCATAAATATGTTACGACCTTCTTATTACACTGAATTACTAGGACTTAATGCACTGGGACATATTTTTGAACATTTTTGTGTACACCTGTCTTTGACTGTTACGTAGTGCACGTGTGTTCAATAAAAGTTGTATGCACAAAAGATAAAATTAACAGGGACCGCGGATACGTACCTATGCTATGCTAAATAGCTTTCTCTTCAGTAAGAAAACCTAGATAGGTATACATTTACTAACGGACACCCGTACAAATAAATGTATCAATATGCTTTATCAATTTCAAATTAATGTAACAATAAGTGTAATTAATGTTTACATGTTTTGTATTGTTTTTGTATGTTTTATTGTATTTTACTTTTATAGACATTTTGTAAAAAACCTAGCCTAAGAAATCTATGAAATAAAGAGTGTAATAAATAAAATATACTCGTAGGTACGCACATCCACATTACCACCTGCCTACCTCTTTCTGTTTCGTAGAATAGATACCTAGGTAAATCATATGAATTATTTCAAAATAAAAATATTCATTTTAACAAGTTTCATGTTTGTAGATTTTTTTTTCTGTGATATTTGATTAAGTGCAATAAGGCGATACATTTTTTTTTATGGTGGAATTACAATTAAAATAATATATTTGAAATTGGTGAAATGCATGTAGTATTTCAATAAAATATTTATTGTTTATTACTTAAACTATTATTCAGATATTTATAGATCATAATTGAATTTTAAAGTACCTAGATAGGTAGCTACCTATTAGTCGATGGACGATAGGTAGGTAGGAGGTAGGAACTAGTTACAGCTCTACCTTGAGTCATGCTAGCATAAACCGACTCCGATTCTATCTCAAATATGTACATACTTACGTTAAACTGCAGTCACGTTTTATAAATAAAAAAAATAAGGCGTGTGTCCACACTGTCCACCTACAATATAATCAACAAACGATACAGAAATATAATTAGAGAATCGTCTTCTCTCCTTCCTTTTAAACTACCTACCTAAAGATATCTAGGTAGTGCCAATGACAAAGAAATATTTTATTTTGAAGATTAATTTAACATCCTTAAGCTTGAATGATTCAGAAATCAAACTAATTCTTGTAGACGTGTTTCCGCTGAGCGAGTCTGATTCGTCTACCTGATCGGTCATAGGATATGTTTCTTTACTATATTTCTAAAATATTTATTTCTGTACAAAAACAAATAACCCGAACTATAACAACCAAGTTAGTAATTAAAAATCTAAAGTAGAACGTTAGGTAGATCTAGGTTCCGCAATGTTTGTATAGGTAGGACAGGTAGGTACCTACCTATCTACACCATTGTCTAATATCGAATACCTACCTAGGTATCTAGTTACCTACGCACTACGGTTCTTTTTGTAATAATTAAGGGAATACTTGTTTTAGTGAAATGATTGCGTATTTGAACAATTAGGAATCCAGGAAGTATCACAGTAAATAATCCTCTCGCACCTATTCGCAATATACAACGACCTAGGAAATAAATAGTCGTTTCTCACATTAAAAATGTAATTTAACTTCATAACAATTATATCATGTAGGAATTCTCC
>JALPQI010018670.1:0-26416 GCA_025490895.1 Thaumatotibia leucotreta
TTTTTAAGTAAAAAACTAGGCAATCAAAGCTCCCAAATTGGCGACCCTTTTTCAGTTACGTCTCACAGGGAATCCGGTTACCGCAAAGGCAATTGAAACTATACCAAGGATAAAAACTATAACATAACTTTTTGCGACTTTAGGATAAAAATGGTCATTTGAGTGTTACATAACGCTTAGAGAGGGGGGGGGGGGGGGTAGAGAAGAACGGTACGGTGCGTTACAAGGGAGGGAGGGGGGTTCAAAAATTGCGTTAGGTACGTAATACTTGCACGCTCCCAAATTGATCAAACTCTTGCGAGAAGTGTAGAAAGACGGTCGTCAGTTAGTAAGAAGGAAGATAATGCGAAGTCAATCGAACACAGGAAAGGCATTAAACTGTCAGTGGAGAACTGGTACAAGGCGTTTCGAGATGCGGATAACAAAATGCCTGGAAGTTTTGCATTTTCTAAAATATTATTATCAATGAAATGAAAGCAATTGATATATTACCTCCGATTATGTTCGATTACCTCCGACATTTCGAGTACCTATGTACCTACGTACATACAGCATTAAGTACCATTTAGTTATAGTTAAAATAATCATTCGCAGTTAATAAAAAGTCCTAGTCTTGTATAGGAGACTGAACCATCTTCAGATGTATGTTATAAAAATACAACAAACATATTTTTCTAGAATATTTAGCCATTGCAAAATTAAAAAAGAACTAACTTAGGACATCTCTCACAAATCGACCTAGTCTCCACATAAGCTCAATTATTAAGGCTTGTGATGTAAGTTTAACAGATAGATAAATATCGGTAGGTACTTAAATACATAGACAGACATGATCAAGGAACAAATATTTGTGATAAATCAATACACAATGTCCTCCTCAGGATTCGAACCCGGAATCTCAGCTTCGTAGGCAGGGTCACAACCAACTAGGCTACGGAGACATATTAAACACCGACATGTAATGGTAATCGATACAAAAGAAGTATTCACTTAGGTAGGCAAGTACTTCAACCTCATGAAGTACAGAATATTACAGCCTAAAGAATCTGGAACATCCTAGACTTAACGGGTATTTGTGATGAACTATAAAACACACTAGATCGCAACAGATCGATGCGGCATATATATAAAATCAGTAAAGAGGAAATGGGAGGGTGAGCCTTTAGAAAAACAGGGTGCTTAGACAAGTTGCCAATCGCTAACGCTTAATCGTCAATCGTAAACGAAAGGCAGCAAACTGTCTTTGTCACGATAATATAAAAGAGTGACAGAGAGGGAAAACTACGATACGCTACTAAGCGTTAGCGATTGGCAACCTGGCTAAGCATCCAGGGCTGCCACAATAGATCGCAACCGGTCGATGCGGCAAATATATAAAATCAGTAAAGAGGAAATGGGAGGATGAGCCTTTAGAAAAACGTCCTAGAGCCGATACAGCTAAGGCTGGTTCCTATGCCACGCGGACCGCCCGCGCGGATTTCTCTGCTCGGAGCAAATATGAATTGAATCAATGGCGCGTTTCAGACTGCGCCAGTCTGAAACCTCTGTCCTCCTGTCCGCGTGACACAGGAACCAGCCTAAGAAAGGAACAACTGCGGCTTCGCCTGATAATACCTACACTTTTTTATTTATTTATTGAAATTAACTCTTTTGTTTTACTTGGACCATGGCTACCAAGCATTAATTGGCTCGCGCGGTTGTTTGGTTCGCTTTGTTTTATTTGGGAAGTTTATTCCAATAACGCTTTTATTCATCGAGTTCGGATGCTGCCTTTGTTTTGTGATCGTCACGGGGTATTCTGCCGGTATTGGTTCGTAACAAAAAGTGCGAGTGGGATTTGCTCTGAGGGTTCCGTATCGTGTTTATAATATAAACATAAAAACACAAATCAAAATATTTAGATAATAAATCATTTTCAGTTCTAAAAAGTTGAAATTTACACGGAGACATTTCGTCCGGTACTGGATATTAATTATAACAACAAATAATTTTGCCGGTTTTGGTTATTCGCAACAAAAAGAGCGAGTGGGATTTGCTCTGAGGATTCCGTACCATGTTTATATTATATGTTGTTATATAACTAACCAGTAATGTGTCCGTGTAAATTCAACTTTTTAGAACTTATTGTACTTATTGTGAAAACACAAATCAAATGATTTATTATCTAAATATTTTTCATGACACTGTTTGAATGTGGTGATTGTTTGACTAAACACAGTACGGAAAGTTGCCTATAGTTGTATGTATAGCTGTCAAATTTTGACAGCTGTAGGTACATCTATGAACGTCACAAACCGTACAACAATGATGAACGTAAAGTAAAAGGTCGTATCTAAACACGGATTTCATAGGTAGATATGACGTTTTGAAAATTATTTAAGAAAAATTTTCTCGGACTGCTTATAAATTATTTATTTTTGTGGCACAGGATTATGGCGTTCAGCCACAACAAATTAAAATGTATTTTTTCTAATTACAAGAATATGTTTTATTTCCTCTCAGTAGTCGTGAAAAGCACAATGTTTAGCCTCGGCGAAAAGTGCAATAGATGAACTCATACTATCGAAGGCCTCCCCAAGGATCGGCCTTCGAACTAACTCGTTCATCTATTGCTTACTTTCCAGCCTCTACAACAATTGTACTATTGATTTGTGCTGTTATTTTTTCCCCAGTAGTCACACTACCTACTATATAAATTACAAATATTGGATGTCATATACCAAAGACATAAATAAAATAATTAAAAAATTAAAAACACGACTGCCGTCTTAAGCGAACTGAAAAGTAACAAATAAATCCTTTTTAAGATTAATTCTTGTGAGCGTATCTGCATAATTATATAGTCGCTTGTCTTATTACTTACTATATTTTATTTCGATTGCAGTCGGGGAACCTCCATAATATTTATATTTTCCATAAATGAAAGGTTCCCCGACTGCAATCTAAACAAAATATAGTAAGTAATAAGACAAGCGACTATATAATTATGCAGATACGCTCACAAGAATTAATCTTAAAAAGGATTTATTTGTTACTTTTCAGTTCGCTTAAGACGGCAGTCGTGTTTTTTAATTTTTTAATTATTTTATTTATTTGAAACCTTTTAGTGAATTTGGAGATTCCTTAAAGTTGGAAAGAATTTCAAAAACCAACTTCGCAGAGGGCTGAAGCTTCGCTCTGGGGGCCGAGAAGTTCCCATCCCGCTAACTTTGGGCGAATCCGAAAGGCACGCCACGTGAGGAACCAATATAAATCTATGTTGAGCGAGTCCAAAGGGCGAGCTTCAGGGTAGGAGGCCAAAAACTGAGCTCGCGGAGGCCCGGACCTTCACTTCAAGGGCCCAAGCATGTCGCTTGCAAATTTAAAAGAGAGGCCGAAGGCCGAGCTGCGGAAAAATTGAAGTACCATGCTTCATCAAATACCCCAGCATCTAAAAAACTGACATCCGCGTAGGGCCCAAAGCACGACGAGCGAGCCCACACTGTACAACCGACCCTCTTAACTGATTTAATAATCGAACCGGAGGGCCCAAAGTGCAACGGTCCGATTTAATGCGCCGCACTGCGACGCGACGCGCTTTTGGCCGTTTGCTCTACGCGCAGCCGAGCTCCGCGTAGAGCCAACGGCCAAAAGCGGCAACCAGAGGCGCGCGAGTTCGCGAGGCGGAAGGCCAAGCTGCCAAAGCCCAGGACTACCACGTCAGCCGACGGAATAGTGTAACGTTAAAATGGATCCGACGATTGTTTCGACAACCTGCAAAGGCCGTAGGACGTACTGCGCGTAGGGCCGAAGGCCCGAATCGTTCCTCAAACAGGCGCTGGTATGCGAGGCCGAAAGCCGAGCCCCCGGCCCGGACCACCGGAGCCAGAGGCACAGACTTTAACTTAGAGGGCCCAAGTGTCACTTGGAAGAAATTTAAAGCAAGGCCGAAGAAGGGACGAAGTACTGCAGCGTAACTATCGGGGTGCTTCAAGCGTGAGCCCCATGGTCGGAGACCCGACGAGCGAGCCCAAGTGGTACAACCGTCCTTCTTAACTGGCTTAACAATCGAAGCCAGAGCCTAGCGCTACCACACTACGTGATGGAATAGTGTAACATGAAAACGAATCGGAGATCCGTAGACCCGACGATCGTTTCCACAACCTGCGAAGGCTGTAAACTGAGCTCCGCGTAGGGCCGAAGGCCAGAGCCCAGCGCTCCTTCGCTATACAATGGAAAAGTGTAGCATTAAACCCAATCTCACGGCCGCAGGCCCGAAAAATTGTTTCGAGAAAATGCGGAGGCTGAAAGCCGTGATCCTCGAAGGGCCGAAGGTCTGGAGCGCGGCCACCCGGCGCGCTTGCCTGCGAGCTGCGTGAGACTCAAGTTTCCAGGCAAACCCACCTTCATTCATACCAACTCCTCTGCGCAAATGTTAAGGCCAAACCCGACCCTGATCTGATCAAACGGCCAACGGCAAAACGGTCAAAACCTTGCCCCCCCTTTAGTGCTCCTCTGTAGCACCCTTAGAATATATCTAGCACCATATGTCTGACTAAGTTCGTTTTCTAGTGACGTTGTTGTACCTATCATTGTGTAGTCATGTCATCATCAAAATATGACAACTTCACTTGCCTATGAATTGTTATCGGATTCAATGTATAAAATTGTTAAGATTTTATGGGAAATTAATATTAAATTAATTAATCCGCTTGCCTAGCGTGGCGATTATGGGTATTTACCTCCTAATGCGTTTATACGCAGTCAATAGGAGAGGCCTATGTCCAGCAGTGGACTATCATAGGCTGATGATGACGATGATGAGCTCTTGAAATTTTACTGTTAACACTGAAAAAAAATATCCCCCGAAAGTCTCAACTTAAACTTTTGTCCGGTACTGTTTATCAAACGATATATCGTACCTATGTAAGTTCTATTTGAAAAACTCATCGGTTACGAGCCGGGGATTGAACCCACGACCGCTGCGTAGCAGCCGTGCATTTTACCCCTTGACCACAAGCGCGTACATACAATGTATCTGTTTCATACACACTTCAAGAAGATGTGTCAACCGTGACAGTCCTGTCACGTCTTAGGCTTCGAAGAAAAACTTCAATAGTGCGATGTAGAACATTTCGAGTTTTCTCTTCGAACATATACTTAAACATATAACTTGTACATATATATATTTACAATCTGCATACAAAATGCTTTAATTTGATTAGTACGGTCAAACTTTACATTAAACTCGCAAAGCATGCTGTATAGCTGCATTTTTGGTATGTTGTTTAGACACCATAGGGCACTATAAAACCACATTTTGCAAGCAAAAAAAAGTTGTGCTAGTTACGTAGTACGTGAAAAACTGCGAAATTTACGGTCGTTTTTCAGTTTCTGGTTTTTATTCAAAAAAACCTTACGTTTTTTGACATTATATAATAGGAAGCGTTTAAAGATTAATACATTTCCAACAAGTTGAGCTAACATGTATTACTGTAGGTCTTATAGTTTCAGAGATTTGCGACTTCTTAAAAGTACTCTTTTTTGTAAACTAGCGTTATTTTGAGTATTGTTAACGTTTTCGGCTTAATATCGCCTCACCTAATTATGCTACGAAAAACATGCAATAATGACCTTCTAGCGCACTTAATATTCTTTCGTTAAAGGGTAAAATCATGTCAGCAAACTTTGTAATTGAAAATAAAAACGCGTAATTCTAAAGCAGTAGGCCCGCTATCTAAGTTTTTCATACAAATCGCAAGTCGTGTTGCAAAGCTGCAATTTTAGTATATTATATAGGCCTTATAAGGACGTACAAAAATGTATATTACAAGAAAAACAAAAAAGGGATTTCGGCATAGGACGAAAAAAACTGAAAAAATATTGGACTTCTTTTACTTTTTGACGTTTCATTAAAAAACTATTATCTTTTTGATAGTAATTGCTACAAGACTTAGAAAGAAAATTAAATTTGAAAGGATTTGAGCTACCTTGCATTACTCTAAATTATATAGATTTAGAGATACGACATTTCAAAATGTGCCCTTCATTAAGTTAAGAAAATAAATGCTTGTTTTGAAGCCTCGTATACCCCCAACTATAAGATTTACAGTAATTGTTATAGGCTCAATTTGTTCCAAATTTAATGTAGTTATTACCTGCAATTACTTTTTTTTCTTAGGGCGAACGTTTTGCCAATATTTTAGTGAATAGCTTTAACATAACCTAAAATTTGTTTATGTTTTGATAAAAGGGCACTTTTAGAAATGTCGTATCTCAAAATATACATAGCTTACGGTGATGCAACGTAGCTCAAATCCTTTCAAATTTAATTTTCTTTCTTAGTTTTACAGATATTAGTATCAAAAATGTAATAGATTTTTAGTTAAACGTCAAAAACTAAAAAAAGTCCGATTTTTTTTCCGTTTTTTACGTCCTATGCCCGAATATTTTTTTTGTTTTTCTTGTATTCTGCATTTTCGTATATATCTATAAGGCCTTTATAATATACCAAAATTGCAGCTTTGCAACTCGACTTGCGATTTGTATGAAAAACTTAGATGGCGGGCCTCCTGCCTTTTAAATTTCGTGTTTAAACTTTCAACTACAGAGTTCACTGACCTAATTTTACCCTTAAATTTAAGAATATTAAGTGCGCTATTAAGGTCATTATTGCATATTTTTCGTAGCATAATTAGGTGAGGCGATATTAAGCCGAAAACGTTAGCGAAACACAAAATTTTATCTAGTTTACAAAAACGAGTACTTTTTAAAGTCTCGAATCTCTGAAACTATAAGACCTACGGTAATGCATGTTAGCTCAACTTATTGGAAATTTATTAGTCTTTAAACGTTTCATAACATATGATCTCAAAAAACGTAAGGTTTTTTTAATAAAAATCAGAATCTAAAAAATGGCCGTAAATTTCGCAGTTTTTCACGTACTACGCAGCTAGCACAATTATTTTTTGCTTGCAAAATGTGGTTTTATACTGCCCTGTGGTGTCTAAACAACATACCAAAAATGCAGCGATACTACTTGATTTGCGAGTTTAGGGTAAAATTATGTACGATTTGACCGTACTAGATACCCAAATCATAGAATTTAGATGACATATTATTATTTGCGCATTAATTCTATTTTAATAAATCTGGTTTTTCTAGAATAAGTAACAAACAAATAAGTTATATACATATTCGTAATCGTTGTTTGAAGCTCTTCATTTTGATACCAAACTCGATAGGTTTCTTTCATATTTATTTTTTTTGTTTAGATAATATTGAATTTTTAGGCCGCCATATTGTTTTTAACGTGACGTCACATGTCCTATGTTACCCGCGACGTCACGACGATTCTAATGATACCTTACACTATTGAAAACGGTTAAGTAGTAGTAGAAAGCTGAGCACGTGGGTTCGATTCCCACCTCGGACGTTGGTGATCTTGGACGTTTTTTCTTTGGTATACGACATTCAATATTTATAATTCAACTTTTTACCTTTAATGGTCCGGGCGTTTTTATTCGTTTGCAAACCAATAGATTTTATCACAAGTAATATTTGTCACCCCCCAACTCTTCCCGCGGGTGTCGTAAGAGTCGACTATTAAAGGAATTGAAGTGTCACTAAGCTAACCATTTATTTATATTCAGGAGGTTGACTGATATATTGGCACCGCTGCTTCAACGCCAAAGACCGATATATAAGTCCTGGCCCACAGAACAACATAAACCTACACGCACGTGCGTAAAGTTCACATTCAGATTTGCCAATTTATTGACGTGGCGTTTGAGTGACGGCGTTTGTATTTGACGTGACGTCAAAAAGTTTAATGCGTCTTGTCACATACGTACTAGGAAAAGTCTTTGTCCAGCCGTGGACTGATATGATGACGATAGCTTATTCATAGGTCCACTTATATCTGTATATATATAGCATACCTACTATTTTTTATTTCATTTATTTATCACAAAAGAAAACTTAGGTGGTAGTGTACACAATTTCTTTCGCCACACTGTGGACAGTTTGTTGGCGAATAATATACGCTCTGAAATAACAAAAATGTGTGTGTGATGAGTACCTTACCTATACCCTCATCTACATGTACATTTAAACTACAACTAATAAATGTAAACAAATAAACAACAACACCCTAGTCTGGTGACCATCAGTGAACACTATATCTTTGGAATACTACCTTTCAGTTCATGACCAATCATCATTATCATCATGAAATTGTCTGCAAGCAGAAGTTTTTGTTATCTTCAAACTAAACTCATTATCTAACAAAACTAAAAGCTAATAAAAACAAAAGAAACCTGGACGTGAATGTTCTAACACTTGAGAGAATTCAATTTGAGTGAACTTTCCTGTGCTCTATAACTTTTTGTTCAGATCCTCATGGACATCAAAGTACGCCGTCAGATTAAAATTTAATGTGATTCAACATCTAACACTGGATAGGTATCGTAGTTGAATTATTATTGAACAACGTAGGTATAGCAATTCATTTAAATTAATTATACTCCCGATCATAATATAAATACGTGTAGATTAGTTTAGGGCTATTTATAATGTAATTTTATATTATGAGAATAAATATCTAAATCTATTAACGGTACATTGTGCGCATAGGGAGGTAAGTACGGTATTTCTAACGAGAGTGTTAGAAACCCAACGTCATATGTGGGCGTTTTCATTTTCACAAACCGTTGTTGAAATCACCTTGTTATTTAATTCGGACAAGTTTGGGCTTGTTCTACTCAGGATCACGAGCTCTTTCGATTCTAATAGGAGAAAAATAATAATAGGGTTTTATTGACTCGTGTTTGTATTCCGCTTAACGACCGTGATACACACAAAGATTTTTTTACCACACTGCTCGTAAACACGCTGTTTGTCCTTAAATTTCAGAGCTCAAAACTGTTTTAATCTCTAGAGGTTAAAGTACTTTTTTTTAATCTTCTGGATAGAGTAAAGCTGATTTGTTTATTTTTTGGAAGTTTAAGACTTGCAAATAAATACCTTCTAATTTGTTATGTTTGAGTTTTATTTCGCATGTTTCCTCGCTTTAGTGTGGTGAAAAATGTTGTGTTTCACTCGGCAGCAAAGCTTGTTCAACTCTCGTGCCTTAAAACCCTCGCATCGCTAAAGATTCCATTTTATGAACCACTCGCTGTGGTCCAAATTCTGGAATCTTTCGCTTGCTCGGGTTTCAGTATTTGCACGAGAGTTAAACAATCACTTTGCTCCCTAGTAAAACGAATAACTATTATCAATCTTGTGATGTCAGGCCTTTAGTGTGCAAACTGCGCGCAAACGTATACGCGCGCCTTGAGTGAACGCCGTTCAAATCTATTGCACGCTCGACGCGGGGCTGAACGCTCCCCGCTCAAGGTTCGCCACTCATACCTTATACTTACGAATAGAGATAGGCCGACTAGGGGTTTTGCCGACTAGCCGACTAGTCGGTGCTCAAATTGCCGATTAGTCGGCCGTTTAGTCGGCAATGCCGATCATAGTCATACGGCTATTTATCGGGTGCAATCGGAAATGTTCGTTTCGCTTCACTCGATGCTCCATGTGCCACGCGTTCACGTTGTGACAAGTTTTGTTTACGTTTTTGTGAAACGGCGTGTTTCGTTCGAAGTATTCAGAAAACAAATAGTTATTTCCGTAATAAACCAAGATCTGGGGCATTTGTCAGTAAAGGTACGTTCAAACTAAAAGAGCATTCGCTGTTCTAACCTTCCACTCTACAAAATTCGATCGGTACACAAAACGTGATTGGTTGATTTCGTAGAACGGGCGCTAGAACAGCGAATGCTCTTTTGGTTTAAACGCACCTTAAGATTTCGTAGGAATTATGGTGCCGAATATTCGGCATTTTTTGCCGACTAGTCTAGTAGTAGGCGTAAACTGTGCCGAATAGTCGGCGTTCCCGACTAGTCGGCCCATCTCTACTTACGAGTTTACGCCACTCTGGAAGGCTAAAGGCTCACTTCAAAAACTCTAAGGCACGTAAAAGTTGTGTCCCAGTTAAGGGAAAAACAAGTGAATGTAAGATAGACGTGGCCGGTCCAACAAGTTGGTCCCAAGTGGGCAACGTGTTATGTGCGCTGTACGTGATGCGACCGCGTTAATAGTGTGCTTACCATGAGTTAGCGCCATGAGTTTACCGCAAACGAGCGATTCTCAAAAACATTTGGACAGATTCAGATTCTTTATTGGTAAAATATACATTTTACAGGTGATAATTAATTATCATTACATTCTTATATGAATATTAGGTACACAATATGAATACATGTAATATGTTTCGAGTTTCTTTAATTTTTTTTTTTATAATATTACTACGTCTTCGATATTGGTACTGATTCATTTTATTTCAAAATTGGCAGGCTGGTCTAGTCTATGATGCTGAGCAAGATACACTACATTTCTTAAACTGTCTCAAAATGTTTGTGTGGAAGTCTTCTTTTTCGTTACCAGATTTGCTATTTTTGGTAACAAAACAGGAATGATTCATACAAACATTGTGGGATTTATGGTAGATCTTGGTCAACATCACTGACTGTATGCCTACGGGTACAAATTTTTAAATATTTATCAAACGAGTTACTCCCGTAATTTAAGTCGATAATTGCTCGACATGTTTCGATCCGGTTATAATTCTGGAAATATTATTTTCCCCTCACTAGCTCGTAAAGCGCTCGTTTATCGTTTAATACGAGCGGGTAAAAACGCTTTTTACACACTTGTGAATAAAGTAATTTGACATTGCTCTAATTCCTATAGCCCCCTACTGCCTAGTATAAGTGGATCTGTATGACCGTAGTAAACATGCGCAATCGGAGCTCACATGTTAAATTGGTCGTTGTCATGGGTGACTTTGTAAGCCATTGGCTATATTTAAGTTCCAGAAGTAACTCTATTCTACGATACGTTTCGACATTGAGTTTTAAATGGTTTCTTTAAGTTAATTTACATTTGGATGAGATTTGTAATCATATTTCCTCGTGATAGTAAGGGGAAAAAAGTTGTATTACACTTGGCGGCAAAGTTTGTTCAACTCTCGTGCCTTGAGACCTTCGCAATGCTCAAGATTCCAGTTTTTGAACCACTCGCTACGCTCATGGCTCAATTTTGGAATCTTTCGCTAGCTCAGGTCTCAATATTGGCACGACAGTTAAACAACAACTTTGCCCCCATGTATAATAAATAACTATTGCCCGATTACTTACGACCTTTTGTTTTGCATCATTAATAATAGAAAAGTCCTAGACTGCTGATTGACTAGTAAGTGTTAACGCAAAACAAAAGGTCGTAAGTAAGATAACAGTGTCGGTCAAATAATATTTCCCGAACTATAATCCATGGTGAGGATCCTCTAAACGAATCGAAACATGTCGAGCAATTACCAACTTAAATTTCGTGAGTAACCCGTTTCATAAATATTTAAATATATTTGAGTCTCACGTTAGTTATAATTCCTATCAATATCGAAGACGACCCAATTGTTCAAACTTTTTGAGAACATTCTTTTCCTCTGGCTTGCATCAATAAGCAAGTGTGAGCGGGACAGACAGAAAGTAAGTCTGTGTTAAACTCCCGGTGGTAACTCATAGTAATCACACAGGGGACACATTTAGTGACGTAGGTACTTTTCTCGGGAATATGCCAACCTCACGGAAATAATTTTTGAAATTGTTTTCCTTTGCGGCATTTTGATAATGTTTTATTTAGGAATTGGTTAAAATGAAAGCCACAAAACTCTTTACCGCGACATATCGCTTAAGTCGCCGTCTATCCGTGTGTTATTTATTTATTCAACTCTTAACATTTACCGTATCCTTAACCACAAAACGAAAAAAAAAATCTAGAGTAACTACATTTCTATGGACGAATAAATAAGCCGCATCACTGCGGCTTCCTTAGGTTTTCGCAACATCTATTGATAGCAAATTTAGGCACATTCGTAGGTGGTGTACATAATTGCCGAATTAAAAAAAAAACACCGACTTCAAACGATTTCTCCAACATCCCATCATGCGACTCCGACTCAGAATGATGCCAACGGGGTACATCTCGGTTTATTTTGAAGATGAAAAAAAAAACAAAATCGGTTGGCGTTATATTGAGTAATTCGTCCATATGTCGTAATTTTGCTTATAATGAATGCAAATTCTAGATTTATTATGTATTTCTCATGGATGCTACTTTCAGAATTAGACCAAATTAAAATAGGACCAATCGGTAAGCATCAGTTATCAAATATCTCAATTTCTGTGCCGCAAGATAGTATTTCATCATCATCATCATCATATCAGCCGAAAGACGTCCACTGCTGAACATAGGCCTCCCCCAAAGATTTCCACAATGACCGGTCCTGGGCCACCCGCATCCAGCGGACTCCTGCGACCTTCATCAGGTCATCGGTCCACCTTGTAGGGGGCCTACCCACGCTACGTCTTTCGGTACGTGGCCGCCACTCAAGAACCTTCCCGCCCCAACGGCCATCGGTTCTACGCGCGATGTACCCCGGCCACTGCCACTTCAGTTTAGCGATTCGGAGAGTTATTTCGGTTACTTTGGTTCTGCTGTGGATGGTCTCATTTTTAATCCGATCACGCAGAGAGACTCCTAGCATAGCCCTCTCCATTGCCCTTTGGGTGACTTTGAGCCTTCTTATGAGGCCCATTGCAAGCGTAAGATAGTATTTACTTGTTTTTTTTTCTTTTTAACAGTCTGTAGCAGACATTGAACCAGAAACTAAAGCCTTATATTCTTTTGATGAATAACAAGCAATCTAACAAACTTTCTATTACATTTCTAGTGTTTGTTATTAGGTACCTACTAAAATACCAGACGTATTTAGGTAAATTGTGTTCAAAGGTACGTAATAAAAGACCTATAAATTGGCATGATTAATTTCACCAACTGTACATAATATGTATACATTTGTGAACATAAGTCATTGATATACGGAGCAAAATTGTATACTTATTTAAGCGTGACTTTACCTACGTTCCATTTCTGTTATTGTACGTATTGGAACCAAATTAGCTTAATGAAACTTTATTGAGTTGCGATGTTGGAGGTAAATATACCTAAGGGCCTTTTCTTGTATGTTGTTTAGATAGAAAAAGGTGTGCCGAATAAGGAATGTGCTAGAAATATTTCATAGAAATCGTAAAATTCATGCATCTGTCTCTGTCAGAGAATTAGATTTAGATAGAAGAAACAAGTTCATTCATTTGTATGGCGGCCGAGCGTGTCAGATTTTGTACTGAAGTTGTTACTTGCCCATGATTTTAAATATGTCTCAGGCCCTGGAGTATTCATATTTTTTTGTGTTGTTGCAATTAATATTACTTAAGGAGGCATTTTTAATGTTTTTGTTCACTTCAACTTACAAAATTTGACACCCGAAAGTTGCAAGCTGCGATTAAAGACGGACAACTCAGTGGATTTCACTGAGTTCATTTGACACGCTAAGTAGATACGTTTGCTTGATCTATGGTATATATGACATCTGTGGTCCCTGTTATCCCAAGGCTGAGCCACACTGGATACACGTGCAGCAGCAGCGTGTTTTTTTGTATTTGGAACTTGTAATGTGATGTCCACTCAGAATCGCGAGCTCTTTCGATCCAGGATGCTTAGCTAAGTTGCCAATCGCTAACGCTTAGTAGCGAATCGTAGTTTTCCCTCTCTGTCGCTCTTTCATATTAGTGCGACAAAGACAGTTAGCTGCCTTTCGTTTACGATTGACGATTAAGCGCTAGTTATTGGCAACTTGTCTAAGCACCCTGACAGGAGAAAAAAATTGTTTCAAGGTTTTTTTTTCATTCCGTTACCATTATTCATACAATTTGTGTAGCGGCAACGGAATGGAGAATTTGAAAATGTCATGAAAATTTTGAGACATATATTTTCTCCTATTACCGTGTGGTGTCGGCAGTAAGAATACATTTGTCACCACCCCAACTCCTCCTGCGAGTGTCGTAAGAGTCGACTAAGGGATTGAAGTGTCACTAACTATTTTACAAGATTGATGATGGGCAGCAGCGTCATCATAGTGGACATACATTACTGCGATCGCCAATCCGCTTGCCCAGCGTGGCGATTATGGGCATTTACCTCCTAATGCGTCTATACGCATAGTTAATAGGAGAGGCCTACGTCCAGCAGTGGACTAACATAGGCTGATGATGATGATGATGATGATGATGATGGTGATTTTCTCCTATTATGATTTAGTATCAAAAGAGTTCACCTTTCTGAGATTTCTGAGTTTAAATAATTAAAAAATGCCTATGCTATAAAAAAAGTGGAAGGGGAATTAAGATGTACATAAAAATATGTCACAGTGCACTTTGAGGATGCTGCTCCACTGACGCGGAGCGGAGCTGTGGGAGCTCGACCAATGAGACCGCATCACAGTGTTTCGAATGTTGAATTTGAAGAATGTAATTGGTCAATTTTGCACAGCTCCGCTTCAGTGAAGCTGCACCCTAATTCTGTGTAATAAGAACGTCCTAACCTACGAACAAATAAAACATGGAAGCCGCACGCCATAGTAAATTGCCTTTCAAAAACGGTACTGAATTTTAGTTGACAAATGTCACCCCTTCTTTAATGCATCACGGCAATGAATTTCGATGTCAACCTATAAAAACTTAAACCGCCATTTAAAAATTGTTGTGATTGGTCCATCAAACTTTTGATTGGCTATATTCTATAACCATTTGTCACAGATGTTGCGCCGAAATATGCGGTGTTAAGAAAAGCGCTATGTCCTGCCCATCTTGGCACAATTGAACAATTGATTCGGGGGCATTTTTGAGCTGGCGTTAGACGTCCATGTTATATATGGTCGCAGGTCCTAACGTATTGATACTAAGAATTCTTTCGATAATAATGCATTTGACTGTACTGTAAATAGGTACGTGTATTGTTGAATTCTCGCCAAGCGTGCTGAGGCGTGTATTAGTTTCGCACCTCCAGCGGTACACATTCATCGCAGTAAGCCTGCGTCATGTAGATTTGTCATAGCGGAAAACCATACCTACTCCCTCTCGTACCCATATCGGCATCCCGCTCCAACTCATGGATTCGCTCGCCGCTGGTCGCCTTAGACCAATGTCGTAGCTGGGCCTTGATAGGAGAAAAAAATTGTTTCAAGGTTTTTTTTCATTCCGTTACCATTTTTTCACACATTTTGTATGGCGTTAACGAAATGGAAAGTTTGAAAAATGCATCTAAATTTTGAGACATATATTTTCTTCTATGACTATCAAAAGAGTTCACGATTCTGAGATTTCTGAGTTTAATTTCAAAATACCTATGTTACAAAAAAAGTGGAAGGGAAATTAAAGTGTATGTATATTTGTATAAATATGCCACAGAATAAGAACGTCGTCGTCGTATTTATAGAGGATTCTTTCGATATATAAATTTAATCAGGCGTTACTTTGTGGAACTCCATATTAAAGGGTGAACAGTATTGCTTTGCTCTTTCGCGATACAGAACGTGTAGTTAATTAGTGTAACCCGCTATAATTACTTGCGATTTTTTTTTTGATCCAATTAGTTTTTCCATCCTCCCGCCGCAAAAATAAATACGCAAATAACTATAACAAACCACCACCAATAACACTATTATACCCGACACGTGTTTCACCTCTCTACGAGGCATTATCAGGAGTTGACGATGTTGTCGGTCTGTGGCCCATTTCTCGAAAGCTTGTAGTCAGCCTCTGTAGCCTAGTTGGTAGTGACCCTGCCTACGAAGCTGGAGGTTCCGGGTTCGAATCCCGGCGAGGGCATTCTTTGTGTATTTATTTATCACTAATGTTTGTTCCTTGGTCATGGCTGTGTATGTATCTAAGTATCTATACGTATCTATCTATTATATATATCGTCGCCTGGTACCCACAACACAAGCCTTAATTGAGCTTACCGTGGGACTAGGTTGATTTGTGTAAGATGTCCAAAGATATTTATTTATTATTTATTTATTTATTATTATTAGTAACTTGTAATACAAGCGGAAGTCCTTATTTAATTAATAGTGTCAAAAAGAGACTTCGACTTGTATTACAAGTTACAAGCTTTTGAGAAATGGGCCACTGGTGTCCGGCTCATTCCGTTGCCGTATTATTGCATTTGACTGTACTGTAAATAGGTACGTGCATTGTTGAATTCTCGCCAAACGTGCTGAGCCGTGTATTAGTTTCGCACCTCCAGCGGTACCCATTCATCGCAGTAAGCCTGCAGGCGTCATGTAGATTTGTCATAGCGGAAAACCATACCTGCTCCCTCTCGTACCCATATCGGCATCCCGCTCCAACTCATGGATTCGCTCGCCGCTGGTAGCCTTAGACCAATGTCGTAGCTGGGCCTTGATAGGAGAAAAAAATTGTTTCAAGGTTTTTTTTCATTCCGTTACCATTTTTTCACACATTTTGTATGGCGTTAACGAAATGGAAAGTTTGAAAAATGCATCTAAATTTTGAGACATATATTTTCTTCTATGACTATCAAAATAGTTCACGATTCTGAGATTTCTGAGTTTAATTTCAAAATACCTATGTTACAAAAAAAATGGAAGGGAAATTAAAGTGTATGTATATTTGTATAAATATGCCACAGAATAAGAACGTCGTCGTCGTATTTATAGAGGATTCTTTCGATATATAAATTTAATCAGGCGTTACTTTGTGGAACTCCATATTAAAGGGTGAACAGTATTGCTTTGCTCTTTCGCGATACAGAACGTGTAGTTAATTAGTGTAACCCGCTATAATTACTTGCGATTTTTTTTGATCCAATTAGTTTTCCCACCCTCCTGCCACAAAAAGAAATACGCAAATAATTATAACAAACCACCACCAATAACACTATACTCGACACGTGTTTCACCTCTCTACGAGGCATTATCAGGAGTCGACGATGTTGTCGGTCTGGTGTCCGGCTCATTCCGTTGCCGTATTATTGCATTTGACTGTATTGTAAATAGGTACGTGCATTGTTGAATTCTCGCCAAACGTGCTGAGCCGTGTATTAGTTTCGCACCTCCAGCGGTACACATTCATCGCAGTAAGCCTGCAGGCGTCATGTAGATTTGTCACGGTAAGCCATTTAGCAGGGAATTAATCTTTACTTTGCAAGGACTATGCTGGATGCGGAATCTCGGCTTGATTTGTTGTGGCTTTGTTACGTTTATTAGACTTCCAGAGCGTCTATACACCGTGTTTTTTTTAATTCCGTTAAATTTAACAGGCTTGGTACGTTAATTGGAGCTACCTGGTATATTGCTTTTAATCGATTTTTTTTGTTTTCATACCTACTTAATAAATGAAATGGTAAGTGTGAGAGAACCTTAAGAATAAGATCTCAGGTGACTGACGGCACATGTCAAAATAAGTTTCATTAGGATGTAATAAAGGTTGCAATACACTTGCTCAGTCATTAAACTTATTTTTTTAATAACTCAATAACAGTAAGAGTTAAGATACCAGTTTCTTAGACAAATTGATAATTTTTGACCTAATAAGCTTCCTTTTAATTTTACGGAAATCAATAGAAACACGGTGTATAGTCAATTTACTTATTTGTGTGCGCTTATACTACAGGCTAAGCTTGTAAAACAGGCTTGTACGCAGGGTGGAAATTATTTTTGGGTCAGTGAGGGTAGCCACCAGATCCAGATTAACTGGTCGCGAAAATTCTTTTAGAAGTTAGAAGACCTTCCCTTGATTTGAAATTAATGAAGATTGGCGTTTACAGATTTTAGAAAAAGCATACAGGTTGCGTGAAAATTATCATTTTTGACAAACTTTTTTTGTTATTTATTTATTCAGTTTCTGTTCAGGGTGGGACCAAAAACATTTTTAGGCTAGAAAAGCCGCAAACAATGAATAAAAATTAAAAAAAATAAAGATAAATAATAAATAAAATATTGCCCTTGTCGGGATTTGAACCTGGAAACTCCAGCTTCGTAAGCAGGGTCACTAACCTACGCTACGTATGCCACTAGTTGGCGCCACTGAGCCGTGAGGTCCCGCTAAGAAACACAATTATCTAGCCCCAAAGAACTAGTAGAAGGTATTTTTATATAATTTTATTAACTCATACAAAACATTTAAACACGAAACTATTATCTGAGAACTAAGACAAGTTTCTGGACCTGACGCCTCAGTGCTGCCGCCCTGGTAAACGTCACTTCAGAAAACCCTCAATAATTTAGTTGACTGTCAGTCTCGTATTAAAGTGAACTTTGTCAAATCTAAACATAATTTAAAGTACGAATTGACCAGGCTTAAGTAACTTCGATTAATTATAATTACCGAACATGTGTTCGTAATCGCTCGGGTCGTTGAGTAAAAGTTTGGAGAGAAACACAGATGTCATATATACCATAGATCAAGCAAACGTATCTACTTAGCGTGTCAAATGAACTCAGTGAAATCCACTGAGTTGTCCGTCTTTAATCGCAGCTTGCAACTTTCGGGTGTCAAATTTTGTAAGTTGAAGTGAACAAAAACATTAATAATGCCTCCTTAAGTAATATTAATTGCAACAACACAAAAAAAATATGAATACTCCAGGGCCTGAGACATATTTAAAATCATGGGCAAGTAACAACTTCAGTACAAAATCTGACACGCTCGGCCGCCATACAAATGTTTGAACTTGTTTCTTCTATGCAAATCTAATTCCGTGGAGAGAAACCTGAAGTAAATAGTGGAGTTTTGGACAAGCCTGAGTAACTAATAGAAAAGTTGCAAACTTTTAAAATATCAGAGATATCAGTCATTATAATACAGGGCAAGCTTGATTCTTTTTTAACTAATGAATATTTAGCTGCGATACAGGCAAGGTCAAACACTTTAATGAAATAACCGTATATGGTTATTTCACCTACAACATAAAATAGGGTTTTTATTTGAATACCATATACAACCCTCAAGTATTGTCCCCAAAATATTCTTTACGACCTACATGCAAATAACGTCATATTTTCATATACATTCCTTAATTTAAGAGACCGTAAAAAATGAAATATATTTAGGAAATTCCGCGAGGCGGCTAGGGATTTCTTTTATGTGCAAACCAAAGTCGAATTTAACTACCAAGGACCAATATAAAAGGCCGTATGATAAAAACATTTTATGACCTGCAGGGTCCATGATTAAAAACTGTGATTTGATAGACGTAAAACATAAGAACAAGCGAAAACATTAGAAGCAGGTTTTTCTGTATTAAATAAATAAATAATCGTCGGACATTTTTAAATACACAAATCGAAACCTTCACAGATATAAATATTTTGGGACCTTTTACACAAATCGACCTAGTCCCACGGTAAGCTCAATTAAGGCTTATAATGTGAGTACTAGGCGTCGATTTATTTAATAGATGGATACCATACAGATACTTTACGTATGATAGACATTAGACAGCCATGACCAAGGAACAAATATTTGTGATAAATAAATAAACAAATAATGCCCTCGCTGGGATTCAAACCCGGAACCTCCAGCTTCGTAGGCAGGGCGGCTGCTCAAAGTCAAATTCAAGTATGTCCATTTTAGCAAATTTTACAGGAGAGCAAAAAACGTAATTTGTCATTTTTATCGACAAATAAATTCTAAATTAATTCAAATTTATTGTCATGGCGTTTAACACTGTAATGTTAATTTTTGATGATTTTTATTTTTATTGCTCAGCTTAATCACAAATAATAAGAAATGTTTTCAGCTTTGTCGCACACCCACATTTTGGGAACAACCGTCAACGTAAAAACAAGCAAGTCTGACATGCTTGATTTTAGGTTTGTTGCATTGTACTAAAATGTAGGGGAAAATGAGTCGGTTACGTCTTTTTGCTTTTGTTATAAAACGTATTTTGTCGAATTCTCTAAAACAACTAGATCGAATATGTTCAAAATCATTTTGCGAGTAGATTGCATCATGTCCCATATTTCTGATATTTTTTCAAATTTTTTAGACCTGCCGAATAAAAAATTAAGGGGTGGAGACACATTTTTTAGACTAAAAACTCAGTAGCAACACACAATATATACCTTGAGCTGAAATTTCATAAACGTACGCTAAACAGTTACAACAGAAACCGCTGTGACATACAGACGGACACACAGGCAGGACGCAAATGACTTCCGCTTTTGCCACTTTGGCTACGGAACCCTACAACAGTATTATTACTGTTCTTCCTATTCTAATTATTAACAATATTATAAATGACAATTTTATTCCTAAATTATCTAACTTATCATAAGTATTGTTTTTATTTTTTTTTGCCATAAAATGGTAGTAAAATTGACAAACTGATAAAATATTGTTTAATTAGCATATAACCAAACCTGATAGGTAGTTCTTCTTTCTAGCGTTTTCCCGGCTTATGCCACGGCTCAGAGAGAGCCTGGTAAGATTTTACATAGACACTTCAGCAAGGGCCATTCCATGTGAAATCATCAGATTCTGATTTAATTCCGCGCTGACTGATTTTTAAACAGTTAAAAAAAAATCAAGGATGATAGTCTTAAGTAAGTTGTACGTAAACCGTCAATACTTTTTTTTTTACTTGCTGCTCATCCAGATGGGGCCCGCTTTAAGTTTCAATTTACCTGTTTTTGAGGTTCCACGAGAAGCGATGTTAATTTGTTTCGGTAACTAATATACATTTTTTATATATTTTTTCTGATTCTCTAGTAAACGTACTTTAAAATGTTATTATCAATATGCATCAAGCTATTTTACTTATCCCATCATAAATGTTGAAAGTTTTGTGAATATTTTCAAATTTCGCCCATTTTCTATTGGATTTTGCAGCATTTCTACTGGGCTTAGGGAATAATTTTTTTTTTACTGTATAGTACAAGTATTGCTCTCATAAAATAACTGAGGGTTTGATCACAAACTCTTCATTTAGCTGAAAAAAAGAATGGTAAAGTTAGCCATTTTACGAAATTGCTCAACTTTGACTTCAAATTTCATCATGTTTGGCAATATAAAAAAATCCAAAAAGTTATACAAAAGATAGTACCAACTCTATTCTATAGGAATCCGTTTCATTAGGTTTGTGTTTTCGATTTCTGTGAGAATTATGATTTTTTTTAATGTCCATTTTACGAAACTTTTTACGACTATTTTCCGCGCGCTCTATGACTTCACTATTTTAAATAAAACACATTAAATTATTTATAACTATATTTTATTAGTCATTAACAACAACAAGAACCTTTATTTAAGCTGCGATGTACGTAATTAAGTATGTCATTGTGTATGACCCTTGAGTTAATGCACGATTTACGAATTCATGTTCATATCATGCAATAAATAAAATAATTAAAAAATTAAAAAACACGCCTGCCGTTTCAAGCGAATTGAAAAGTAACAAATAATTCCTTTTTCAGGTTAATTCTTGTAGCGTATCTACATAATAATAATTATAATAGGCGCTTGTCTTATTACTTACTAGATTTTGTTGCAATTGCAGTCGGGGAACCTTTCATTGCGGAAAATATAAATATATGGAGGTTCCCCGACTGCAATTGCAACAAAATCTAGTAAGTAATAAGACAAGCGCCTATTATAACTATTATTATGTAGATACGCTACAAGAATTAACCTGAAAAAGGAATTATTTGTTACTTTTCAATTCGCTTGAAACGGCAGGCGTGTTTTTTAATTTTTTAATTATTTTATTTATTTGAAACCTTTTAGTGAATCTAGAGTTTCTTTAAAGTTGGATAGAATTTCAAAAACCGATTTCGCAGAGGGCTTCAGCTTCACCCCGGGAGCACGAGGATTTCCCATCCCGCTAATTTTGGGAGAATCCGAAGGGCAAGACACGTGAGGGCTGAAACATTACTAAAACCAGTTTAAATTTATGTTGAGCGAGTCCGAAGGGCGAGCTTCAGGGTCGGAGGCCGAAAACTGAGCTCCCGGAGGCCCGGACCTTCACTTCGAGAGCCCAAGCACGTCGCTTGCAAATTGAAATCGAAGCCGAAGGCCGAGCTGCGAGAAAATTGAATTACCATGCTTCTTCAAATACCCCAGCATCTAAAAAACCGACATCCGCGTAGGGCCCAAAGCACGACGAGCGAGCCCGCACGGTACAACCGTCCCTCCTAACTAATTTAATAATCGAACCGGAGGGCCCAGCGTGCAACGGTTCGCTTCGAACTCCAACGAAGACTTAAAGCCGAGCTCCGCGTAGAGCCAAAAGCGGCACTCAGAGGCGCTCTAGTTCGCGAGGCAGAAGGCCGAGCCGCTAAAACCCAGCACTACCACATCAGCTGACGGAATAGTGTAACGTTAAAATGAATCCGATGATCGTTTCGACAACCTGCAAAGGCCGTAGGACGTACTCCACGTAGGGCCGATGGCTCGATTCGTTCCTTAGAGAAGCGCTGGTTTGCGAGGCCAAAAGCCGAGCCCCCACCCCGGACCACCGGGGCCAGAGGCACAGACTTTAACTAAGAGGGCCCAAGTGTCACTTGGCAGAAATTTAAAGCAAGGCCGAAGAAGGGCCGAAGGCCTGGAGCGTAACTATCGGGGTGCTTCAAGCGCAATCCCGATGGTCAGAGTCCCGACGAGCGAGCCCAAGTGGTACAACCGTCCTTCTTAACTGCCTTAACAATCGAAGTCAGAGCCCAGCGCTACCACACTACGTGATGGAATAGTGTAACATGCAAGCGAATCGGAAATCTGCAGACCCGACGATTGTTTCCACAACCTGCGAAGGCTGTAAACCGTGCTCCACGTAAGGCCGAAGGCCCGAAGTGTCCCCTAAAGGCGCGCCGGCTTGCAAGGCCGAAGGCCAAGCTACCAGAGCCCAGCGCTCCTTCGCTATACAATGGAAAAGCGTAGCATTAAAACGAAGCCCAAAAATGTTTTCGAGTAAAAGCTGAGTGCGGCCACCCAGCGCGCTTGCCTGCGAGCTGCGTGGGACTCAAGTTTCCAGGCCAACCTGCCTTCATTCATACCAACTCCCCTGCGCAAATGTTAAGGCCAAATCCGACCCTGATCTGACCAAAAGCCATCGGTAGAACGTTCAAAACCATACTTTAGTGTTCCTCTCCAGCACCTATGTCTGACTATACTCGTTTCCTAGTGACGTTGTTGTACCTATCGTATGCTTAATTACCAATTTGACATTTAACAAAAATTGTAGGCTTATATTTTGGATGAAAAAAACCGGCCCATTTTAAATGTCTCTTATCTCGCAAACTACATAGGTACATATTATTAATATATTTCAAGATATTAATTATTAAGATATCATATTGTTAAGATATTTCAAGTTTTAAATTTTATGCGCATGTTACAACACGTAAAGCAATTTTGTTTGGCTACAATTGCTATTGTGATAGTATTTTAGGGACATTCCTCTGGCAACGCTGGCCTAATACTTGCTGGGAACTTCTCGTACATCCTTGAATTTCTTCGCAGATGTATGCAAGTTCCCTCACGATGTTTTCTTTCACCGTAAAGCACTTTTTGTACATTACTGGTGGCTTATGATGGTCCCGTTTTATCTATTTATCGCTCTACGCATCACTTTCACACTTGCAAGGCAGCTGTGGCAGCTTTTGGTAGTCATGTCATCATCAAAATATGACAACTTCACTTGCCTATGAATTATTATCGGATCCAATGTTTAAAATTGTTCAGATTGTATGGGAAATTAATATTAACTAGCTCTTAAAATTTTACTGTTAACACTGAAAAAAAATATCGCCCAAAAGTCTATTTTATATCGAAATCATGGAGTGAACTTAAACTTTTGACCGGTACTGTATATCAAACGACATATCGTTTATAAGTTTTATTTGAAAAACTCATCGGTTACGAGCCGGGGATTGAACCCACGACCGCTGCGTAGCAGCCGTGCAATTTACCCCTTGACCACAAGCGCGTACATACAATCTATCTGTTTCATACACACTTCTTAGCGTTCAAGAAGATGTGTCAAGGGTGACAGTCCTGTCACGGCTTAGGCATTGAAGAAAAACTTCAATAGTGCGATGTAGAACATTTCGAGTTTTCTCTTCAAACATATACTTAAACATATAACTTGTATATATATTTGCAATCGGCATACAAAATGCTTTAATTTGATACCCAAATCATATCATTTAGATGACATATTATTCTTTGCGCTTTAATTGTATTTTAATTGATCTGGCTTTTCTAGAATAAGTAACAAACATATAAGTTATATACATATTCGTAATCGTTGTTTAAAGCTCTTCATTTTGATACCAAACTCGATAGATTTCTTTCATATTTATTTTTTTTGGTTAGATAATATTGAATTTTTAGGCCGCCATATTGTTTTTAACGTGACGTCACATATCCTATGTTACCCGCGACGTCACGAGGATTCTAATGATACCTTACACCAATAAAAACGCTTAAGCGGTCGCGAAGATCTGCGCGTTTAAAGAAAATATGAAACATACATAGGGACTGAACACATATACTCTCCTTTTGGCAGTCGTGTAAAAATCAGCAAAAAAGCTTGTCACAAATATGTAATGTATATGTGCGTGTGTGTGTGTAAAGTATTATTACCTGACTACCTTTACGACATTAACATTTTTGGAGTAGGAATATCTTCCGGCTCGTAAGGTGCCGTTTGAAACTGGCACAAAATTATGATACGACCTGGTATTTTTTATTGTTATCGCATTATTGAATCAACATCATTACTCTTATCTAAAGACAGTAGGCATGGGTAATAAAACCTATAAGTACCCTATTTCAGACGTATTTAGATGTGCCACTAGCATTTTCATGCTTACCATCATGAAAGTGGTGTACCACTTTTTTGGTTGACTGTACATAGTAAACGAGGGAATCAACAATCATCATTTTGTTGTTTATTACGTTTATAAATGTTGTCTGTGATAAAAAAAAAAACATTAACTTAAACAACTACTTTGAAACTTCTTGCTAACTTGTAGATTTCAAAAAATCATATCTCTTTCAAAAATCAATAACACAATATAAATAAAGATGATTTACAAAGAGCAAAGTAAGTTCTTCTCTTCTGTGTACTTTTCAGATCTTTAAACTTTGCCAAACATGGTTTTTTTTAACGTCATAAAAAGCAAATTCTACAAAAATGGTTTTGTAATTTACTGTTTTTTTAAGTTAGAAGAACTAAATTCAAAAATATTGTTAAAGTTTTCATTTATAGACTATTTGAGCTTGTTAATTTAAAAAAAAAAAAACCTGTCTAGACCAAGCGAGCAATCCAATAAAAGCTACTGAACATCACTGAACATTAGCAAAATAACATGACGTTTTAGAAGTTTGTCATACAATAAGTAATAAAAATATACATACTGTAATACATACATGTACAAGTACACATATTAAATAGTAAATTAACATATAATAAAATTCAGTTTCACACATTAAAAAAAAGTTAAAGCAATTTTCATCGACCTCAAAAATCGCTTATTTTTAAACTTCAGACCTTAGTTATCTGGCTGTTAGGCTTTTTAAAAATTAAACAATTACGGTTTTATGTAAAGCATACCTATATTATCATCCATGATTTTTTCCATACAAATCGGAAAGCATGCAGCGCACCTCATTTGATGATTTCATATGGAATGGCCCGCAAGGTATATAGGTAATATTTTTAACTACTTAAAAATCTTAAAATATACGTATAAACGTCTGGTTAGTTTAAAAGCCAAACGCTGAAATCAAGCATCTCCTGAGACAATTGGAATTTCAAGTATCTCATTTAGAGATACTGCTTTCTAGCTTGGATCTGGACCAAATGCTTAGTTTTAGCGTAGATGTTGAGGGAAATTCGACAAAGCTAAAAACATTTCTTGTCTATAACTTCAAAAATAAGGGGTTTAGAAGAATTTTTTTTGATGCAGAAAAATGCGTTTTGTTTCCTTTTTTTAACCCTTAATCACTGACGTGTTTTTATGGTAGCCGAATTTAAACTTTAACAGAACGTCATAGAGACTTTGACGACGTACCACATTCGTACGTCAGTGGTTAAGGGTTAAATATGCAAAAAAAACAAAAACTGAAAAAATTGACATACTTGACTTCAACTTTGGGCAGCCGAGGGCCACTATCAACTAGGCTACGGAGACTGCTTCTGGTCCTAATATATATTTTACTTTTTCTGCTATATTTTTAAGTTTTTTATATTTTTTTTTTAGTATTTTCCGATTTATTTTTCTCATTTTCTCTAAATTTGATCAGAGAGTGTGCAATTCTCCAAAAAGTTTGAATATTTGGATAGGTCTTCGATTTAGATAAAAATTGGTAGACTTGTAGAGTCAATGATGCTTCGCAAGACGTGATGCAAATGCACAAACTAACCTTGGGATAAAACAACTAACGGTACAACTAGTTTACCCCGGTCT